>CAIGRP010018125.1:0-17778 GCA_903798385.1 Fraxinus cuspidata
AACAGTTGCTCTTGGATCGTGGAATAAACTGCTTTCATAACCGTCACTTTAACAGTATTATGCTTGCTTAGGTCTTGGGCGTTCTACCTGCTTGGGCATTTCGCATGTTTGGGCGATAATGATCACCCCGATTCTGAGCGACTTATCTGCTTGGGCGATATTAGGCCTCCGCTAATGATTCTATTTTCGGGTACTGTCTTTGGACTCTTCATGATCTCTCTTGGGCCAATCCTTCAAATTTCCTACTTGGGTTCCCGTTTTTCGACCATTTAATTAGGCCTCAGTTTTATGCATCAACACATTTGTTACTCGTTTTGTAAACAATAAACAATTTGAGACACAAATATTATAACCTAAATTATATCTTGTAAAAGCATGCATCCTTAAGTAACAAAAAGACAACATGCATCCACCAATAAAGTGAGTACTCATTCCAGCCTCTTTGAAGGACTACAAATATGCCCGTGAATAGGTTTCGAAACAATGTTTATTATAAAATACTTTAACTAAAGAAAACATGATATTTTGAAAACACAATTGAGTTTTTGTTATTAATGCAGTTAAGAATAAGTGCTTCAAACATGAAGGGGCTTCGAGAAGAGCTCTATGGGGAAGGTGGTTCTCAATGGAAGACATCTTGTAGCTAAACTATATATGAAGATACTACTAGGCGACGATCATACCTGCTCATCTTGGATGAACATAATTATTTGCATGGAGGTGAAGAATTGTGTGATTGCTATCTTTCAGGTTTCCACATTCTTGATGTAGATGCTTGTGTGGTGCAAGTTTGAGTGCCATGGGGCACATGAACCACCTCAAGGTAGGCGTGTAAGTGATACTCTAGGTCCAATCAACTTTGTATATAAAAACTTTTAATATATAATTGATGCATTTCATTTATGACTGATGTATTAATTAATTGAATTAATATTCTAATAAATTAAATAATAGAATCCATAGATTTAAATCTTGGTAATTTGTTAATTAAAGGAGTTGTGATTGTGATATACAAATTACATATGACCGAATTTTAAATCATTTGTGGTAATAAGTATTAACAAGATACGGGTATCGTTATTATGGATAGGCCATCAAGTATGGCATTTCTTACTCTTGAAGTAAATAGCTGAACTTACAGACTAAAGTGTGGTATCACATAAATGAACAAGTTGATGTTTTGTTATAGATCAAAACAATGGAGCCCCGTTGAGAAGATTCCACATTGATAACTATTTGAGTCAGTTTGGTGGTAGAATTGGTCATTCGACTTGAAGTCATCATAGTACTATATGAGAACAATCTTACTTTGGTGATGTTGGATTTTGCTTTATGTCTCTAATACAACTTCATTTGTGTATGTCAAGAATCATATATTGGTTTTTATCTACTTTTCATTTAGTTAAGTTGATAACCAAATCCTTGGTCAATGTATACTCATAATTCGAAAAGAATTTTCGACTTACATTCACTTAATAGTGGGATGAATGATATATTAAGTATTGAGATTTACACGTATTCATATCTTGTAATTGATCGAATTATATAAATTAAGGGATTATAGTTTCACGGAAAATGAATGAATCTGATTTTGTCGTATCACGTGACATTTCTAGTCACACGTAATACCCTAACACATACTGCTAGATGTCAATTTGGGATGACAAACGTGAATTTGTAATAAATTAAAAGGAATATTTAAATTTATCAATAGTTGATTGGATCAAAATAATAATTCATGTCGTTAGGTATCATGATCGGAAATTAGTTAATTCATAGACCACATTTAATTAATTGTATAAATTAAATAGTAGATCATATTAAGTTTCAAAGGCAGGCTAAGTCTATTTGGACTTGTATTAATAAGCCACTAGGGTTTCAGAAAAGTATAACACAATAAATTATTTTGCTACCACAAGGAAAGAGAAATCCTAATTCTTTCATTTATGTTCCTGTGTGGATATCCATTGGAGGCTACACATAATTGTTCTTAAAGGAATTCATCAAAAGTATAATAGTTTATATCTAAACTCGAAGCATATCCTTTGTGAGAATTGAAATTTGTTTTATTTTTTGCGGCACCAATTTCTTTCGGCGAGAACTTGTTGGTCTTGGGGGGTATCTCTAATGGGAACAGCCTCTATAACTATGTTTATATGCTGGATCTTGAAAATGGCACATGGATCCAAGTGTAGCTTCTTGTAGACTTTCCTCAGCAAGCAAAAGTTTGGATTGGCAGATGTGAGGTGTTCTTGTATTTATACGTGGTTGCAATAAGAATCTTTAAATGCTGGATGACATGACAAGAAGAACGAGATAAATGGCAGATGGAGAAGTTATCTTTGAGGAAGCAGCTGAAGTTAAAATGCCAAGTACAGAGCATTGGTGCTTTTGCAAATGAGCTGATTTACATTGGAGTTTAACACGATGCCACCATTTACCATCCAATGCCAATTCCAAGTTATATACCATCAGCTAGACAGAATTTCTATTTAAATGAACAAGCCATAATCTCCAAGAATATATTTGACGATAATTCCAATAGGAATGACAGAACTAAGCAGAATGACAATACAGCACAGCTTTAGAAGCGAAACACAAGCAGAGCATTACATAAACGAAGTCACGTAAACAGATGATATTCACAACAAGAAAGGAGTACCTTAAATCAAGATGGAAGCTGCTTCAGCAGAAATGAAGAATCCAGCACCTGTTGAATCTTCATAGTCCGAAGAGGTTCTGGGGGACTCAGATCCCTCCATGGTACCTGATATTGATGCGGGATGTCACCGCACAAATCACACTTTATTCTCCTATGTTGAAATCCTCCAAGAAAACCCTTCTTCACTGGAGATTCACGACGCTCCTTTCTTAAACTAATGTGGAGAAAGGTATGAAACCTTATATCAATATTTATATCAATATTAAAATTCTTCCGGCAGCAGGAAGCAAAAGTATTGTGGCCAACAAAGGTGACAGCATATTTACTCGAATTCCATTTATGGAAACTTCAAAGTAGAATGCCACGTAATTGTATATAGGTTGAATCCAGAAAAACAGGAGACTCCTTCCAAACTAGTTCGTGGATGTTTATTGGTAGATTGTATATCCCTCAGTCACGAATTTTAGTATAGTTGTTACCACACATAAAACAGCGTCTCACTTTATCATCATAACTCGAGAGAAGTATGTTATCTTCAAGTTAAATACATAAGGAGATTTTGTTTTTTCTTTCCATGGTTTACTATACACATTTTGATATGCATTAAATTTTTGTATGCAATAAAGAATTAATTTTTTTCTTAATCTTTTTATTTCGAAAGTAAGCATGCAGCAGTATCATGAGATAATTACTTTGCGGCCACCAAATATTGTACTCTGACAATAACATTGCATAGTTATTCTTAGATCATTTCACAATGTATATTCTTTTACGTACTGAATTAAATCAACAAAACCATAGTTTGAGTTAAGGTTGACTTTTGGTTATTATATAACAATGCTATTCAATTCTCTGTTAAATTGTTAATCCAAAACCATGTCAAGAAGGTTGGAGCTCAATCAAGAAGTAAAGGTCTCCATGAGCACCGTAGTTTCAAATTTTCACAACTTAAAACGTAGGTGGTATTAAGTCGCATTAACTTATTAAAACATGTTAGACATTAAGAGTATGAAACCCCCTAAAGTGTCAATAAATTTGCACGTCAATACAAATCAGAGTTACATGTAGGTGGTTCACTTGAAAAGTGACATTTTCTCCTTTAAAAAATGTCAAATGAATGTTCAATGTATAAAAGAAAAATTCTATCCACTGAAACATAGTCAAGTTGTCACCATGATTTCTTACCATGTACTTTTTCATCTCGTGCGTCTCACTTATTTCATCGCATAATTGTACTTAATAAATAGCACTTAGAGACTATAATTAAACATCGAAATATGTTAAGACCATGTTTAGTTTTGCTAAAAACATAATTTTAGTAGATGTTGATAAAAGTAAGCATGTGATTACAATTAATTGTTTACTCAACTTTTTTAGCTAATCCAAGTAAGGGTTAATACTTAGTGAAAGTAACGGTTATGGCACTTGTCATTTTATTCCTTATGTGGGCAAGACATTAGCTACTCAGCTTGTCTCTCTTGCTACTTTAACCCCAGGGTTTGTAACTGGATTGATTGTATAGTGATCTAAGTTGTATCCATAGATTGCGATGATTTCCTTCAATACAATGGATTTGTTTGGTGTTAAAAAAGATAGTGGAGAGGGGGGAAGGGGAAGACGAATTTCTTAATAGATTATAAGATTGAGACTAAATCAAGTTAACTATAAAGTGCCTTCAAGATAAACACAGTTATCTTTAATATATCTTGACATGATTCAAAATTAATTTAGATTTGATCTTGGCTTAATTAAACGATTCTAATCATTTGTTTAATTGTACTTGTTTTAGTTACTATAAAAAATTAATGTAAAATAAAAATAAAATTAGCATTTAACTCGCACTTGAAGCTTCTTATTAGATGATTTTATCTTTAATTATAAAGTAAACATTTGCTAAAAGCACGATTTTGTTTTTAAATGGAAAAATAAATAATAATTAAAAAGGTACAAACATTGAAAGTTATATGGTAGGTACAATGAAATATTGGGTAGTTGTACCACATTTAATTAAAAGTTACATTTAATGTCATGTAGTGCCATACATGCTGGCACCACTTGGGTTACATGGCATTACTCTGTTATAAATTCAAGAATAATCTAAAGTAAGGATTCTAGAGTGTAATGAAAGGGGCTGGTGGGGAAAGAAATGCACAATCAGGGTTAGGGTTTCAACTTCAAAACCAGTAAGAAATCAGATTTATAGGTCAGTTTATCCGAATGACCCAAGAAGTTTTTAGGTTTGGCAATTTACTAATTCACAAGGGATGCTCTTTCTCAATATAATAGACCAGGGGCCGCATATGGAAAGTGTAATGAAAAATGGAGGTTCAGAAAATGATATAGCTAAAAGAATCTGTGCTGTTGGTATGAGAGGATTAGGAAATACTTCTCCTTTTTCAAAAGTACACGTCTTGTATATCAATTTGAACTAATTGCTCCATTTTATTTATATTGGCTTATATTAGTTTTCCATGACATCTTTCGAATCTAAAGTCTTTCCTTCTGTGGTTAGGCCTCTTCTATGCAATGTTATTTCGTGGTAATCTAAAAATTCTGCTCAGGATGTGAACCCTATTGAGTGGATAGAAGATTCAGCACAAATTCACTAGGTAAAATTCAGAACCTGTAAAGTTTGGTTATTTTTATGTATAGCTGGTACATGTAAATTATATGTTCATAGCCGAATACCTGAATTCTTACTTTCTAGTGTCCTTTTTTCCTTTATAATTGGTTGTCAATTTGGGAATAGTTATGCAATCATAAAATATGTTTTCAACTAATGCACTGACTGTACTTGGGTTTTTTTTGAGGTAAACAATTTGAAACATGTAAATAGACCATGAATTTTGGTGATAGAAAACATGTACAATGTTGTGTTCATTTGATGTTTACCACAAATTTTAGTAATCAGTTTCAAAATATTTTGATGATTTTTTAACTGGAAGACACTCGTTTCTCTCAATGGCTTATAAATTAATTTTCAGTTTGGTATTAACATTTGGAAATCTTTGCATTGGAATAGTGTGAAAATCTATACTCACGGGTTGGCATGAATGCAACGCCAATTATGTAAATAAAGAATAAACACTTGTAATTTTTGAAGATTTTCTTTCTTCTCTAATTTTTCCATGTCATAAAAAATTTTCATAAATTGTTGAGTTGACATTTTCCGATGGGAATATAAATTATAGGGTATTACCTTTTTAATAGTCGGTTGGTCTAATCCAATTTTAGCAAGAACCAAATCAAATTTATTGAAATTCTGTTTCAAAATTGGCTTAATCTACCGCTCAATGATATTTCTTTTTTGCATTTAAGGCTTTTTGAATTGTTGACTTATGTTTTACTCCATCTTCTTTCTTGCACACGTTGTTACTTTGGCAAACGTTAACAATTTGAGACGAGAATATTGAAATAAAAAATTGTATCTTGTATAAGTATCCGTATGAAAATTACAAAGATAAAGACCTTGCTATAGGGTTACAAAACTTACCACCATATGATTTGACTTTCTAATGGCTGATTTTTCCTTAAGTAACCGAAGGACAGCATGCATCTGCAAATAAATGGAGTTCTGATCTCCTGCCTCTCTGAAGGACTTCAAATATGCTCGTGAAAAGGTTTAGAGAAAAAATAAAAAAAAAATGAGTAGTGTACAGCCCCCATTTTCAATAGTATGTGTGACATAATATTTTAGCACTTGCTCCTGCAGTGCTACACTTTCAATTCTGCAAGTATTCTGTATTCTGAATTTCAATATAGATACTCTGGAGCCTGGAGGAGTTTCTTTTCCTGATGTTTGGCACAAGAACAGTTTTTATTGGTGGCTAAGAAACTTTTTCCATGTATAGGTTATTATTTTGTTTTTGCTAGAAAGGAAAAAAAATGGGAAAATGATAATTGTAGGTGTTGAAAGAGGGAGAAAAACCTTGAACTAATGAAATTTTACCCAAATATTATTAGCTCATGCTTATCTTAATTCTTTGTTTCTAAATGTGATTTGAAAGAGATCCCGAGATCCTTAGAATTGTGATAAATCTTTCTCCTTGTAGTAGATCAACCCGTGATCAAGATGTCAAATAGCTTCATTATTTCTTTACGTTCTTTGATTCCATTGTTACATTTTGTATATGTGAATAAGCTACATTTATGTATTTACCCCTATTATAGTGATTTCCTGTGGACATGGAGAGAGATTATGAGAAAGAACTGAGGCCTGAGGATTTCTTAGATGATGAAGAGATGCCATATGAGCCTGAAGAAGAATATGCTGAGGCTAAACCTGAGGAAACGGCAGCTGTTTCGCCACTGGTGTTGGAGATTTCCATGTTTCGTCCCCTGGCTGATTGAGATAAGGTTTGTGTCTTCGCTTATTTGATGGAGCTATAACACTTCAGAATATGTTCCATTTTTCCTCTTATATCTTTATAACTATGTGCCAATACATCCAAAAAAAAAATATTCTGATTAAATTCTTCATGCTAATTTATAACGCATGGAGTCACTAAAAAGAGGGGAGGGAGGGGAAGCAGAATTTGTTAATAGATTATATGATTGAGGCTAAATCGATTTAAATATATAAAGTAAGCAATAGTCCAAAATTATGCCTTCAAGATAAATCTGCTCAGGATGTGAACCATATTGAGGGTTTGAAAGATCAGATAGATAGGGATGATCAACTTCTCGAACTTCTCAGGATACTTCTGCACAACTTAGCCATGTAAGATTCAGAACCTCCATAGTTTGGTATCTTCATGTCTAGCTACTACGCATTGATCATATCTTCACTACTGAATGCTTGAATACTTTCTATTGTTCTTTCTTCTTTTATACTTGGTTGTCAATTTAGGAAAAATTATGCGATCATTAAATATTTATAACATTAACATAGACCGTACTTAGTTTTTTTTTTTTATGCAAACATTTAGAAACATAGAAATAGACCACGAACTTTGATGATAACAAACATGTGAAGTTGTCTGACTAGCCCCAACTGGAATATTTAGCATTCTTGTAGTAGTAGTACTTTCCATTTACCAGTTTCTCTCTAAGGCTTATCAATTAATTTATATATCCAACTGTTATTATGAGACTCCACTTGAATGCGACTCCAATAACGTAAAACAAAGAACAAACAGTAGCTTACAATTTTCAAAGATGTTCATTCTTCTCTAACTTCTCAATGCCATAAACTTAAGACTATATCACTTTTTGCGATCCTTAAGTGGGTCAAGAGGTTAGATGTTATAAATTTTTGCGTTGACATTTTGCATTTCCAGTACAAATTGCAGGATATTAGTAGTGGATTGGTTCAATCCAGTTTTAGCAAGAATCAAATCGGAATGGTGAAAACTTGGTTTCATATATAATTGAAAAGGTTGGTTCTCGGTTCATCTGGTACGATCTTTATTAGATTTGAGATTAGAAAAAGTGGACCAAAATAAAGTAAGCAGGAGTAGTTTTAATGGGACTATAATAGGGTTAGTTCTAGTTATCTAATGGATTGATACCGATTTAACCAGTTTAGGTGGAAAGAATGTGGGAGGGCAAGGTGAGGATGACTATATGAAATCATGTTTGGTAGTTGAAGCAGTCAATATTAAAGAAAAAAAAATTAATAATCTTATTTCTTATATTATCTTGTTCTATCTAATACCGTCTGTCAAAATGACATGAGTCACACAGTTGTGTTCTATTCTTTTCAATTTTCTTTCACTCCTTTCCCCGTAAATTCTTCTGCTTTTGAAGTCCCTCTTTAATCCTTGGCTTATTGAATTGTCTGAAATTATAAGATTAGCAACCGAACTGTAAACTCCTTTGCTGGCTGACATAGTGGCTAACGCGGTCAATGCCGATGTTGGAAAAAAAAACATTTCAATGCTGGATGACGTGTATGATTTACTCTCATGGCTTTCCAGGGAAGATGAATGATAAGTGTAATTTCTACACTTATTTGAGGTCCTAAATGATGAGATTTTAATGTCTTTTGGATAAAATTCTACCTAATTTATGTTAAATTGTATTTTGTAGGTAAAACTTTACGTTTGATGAGGAATTGGAGAATAGAACGTAAAATAGTGGAAAATGGCAATTTAAAGTACGGGGATAAAATTGGCATTAGTTACAAAGTTTATAAACTGGTCTTTGGAATTTCAAGTGGGTTTGGACTACTCAAGGATTGAAATTTTAAAATCAACCACAAGGGTTACCTGTCCAAGGTATATATAAATACATACGCATAAAAGAGGAGGCGGGGACGGAGAAAAAAGGAGAGGAGAATAGTTGGCTGCTGAGATATATATATTATATACAGCTTAGATGCAGCTTGGAGAGGAGGGCTGGCATAGAAGAAAAAGCATTAACAGGAAGAAAAAAGAGGAGTGGGTGGCTGGAATTTAATATTCATATACAAACGTTTGTGGGTGAATTAAAGGATATTATCTATCTATATAAATTGCTGGCTGCTGGTTGAATTGGAGAAAATTGAAGTCAACAATTGCAACTCAATTATATAATACACATATACAGCATATTGGGGAAATAAATATGTATACGCATACCTGCAGAAGAGAAGACACATACACAGATTTCGGCTGGAAAAGCGCATACGCCCAGCAACGTGATTTTGGGAATTAATTACCGTCAATTTATAGGTGATGTTGTTCCACTTCTTTGTGTTTCATCTCGATAATATGCTAGGCTAAATTCTCTTGTATTGGATGGATGACGAAACTATTTGATTCTTAGTTTTTAATTCGAGACCATGTGTTTTTAGTTTAGCTTTTGTTTTGTGATTTCATAAATATGCATGAATGTATTGTTTTAATGTTTGGGCAACATTATGACAATTAGTTGCTTATTCGTAGTGTTGGAAAACTCACTGTA
The DNA here is from genome assembly GCA_903798385.1 of Fraxinus cuspidata. Taxonomy (NCBI): domain Eukaryota; kingdom Viridiplantae; phylum Streptophyta; class Magnoliopsida; order Lamiales; family Oleaceae; genus Fraxinus; species Fraxinus cuspidata. The sequence continues at coordinate 9,548 of CAIGRP010018125.1, forward strand.
GGTAGAATACTATTTATGGAACACACATGCAATAAATATTATGAANGCAACATTATGACAATTAGTTGCTTATTCGTAGTGTTGGAAAACTCACTGTAGGTAGAATACTATTTATGGAACACACATGCAATAAATATTATGAATAATATTTATGGCGTGTGCGATCATTTATGATGATCCTAAATGTCAATGCATGTTTGTCATATGAATTCGGACTAGGAATAAGATCGTTTCGTGACAATCATAGATTTATTATATCTTGGGAAAGAATAGTAAATAAAAGTGGAATTATCAATCGTCACAATTGTATGAATTGAATTGATTATCACTGGTTGAGAATTGAAACTAAGAGTTGAATAGTGGAGTCAAAAATCCAATACACTCACCCACATTTGATTTAAAACCAATTTTTATTGCTTCCGTAGTTATAGAATGTAGTTAACTAAAAATCAACCATCTTTTGTTATACTCGGGAATTTAAGTATATCGAATACACTAAAGTTGAGATTATTCCCTGTTGGACAATAACTCACTCATCATAATTATTATTTGTACAACGAACCCGTACGCTTGTGGGATTTTCATGTAACAAGTTTTTTGCACCGTTGCCGGGGAATAACGGTGTTAATTCTAGTTATTGATATGTTATATTCGTCTCTATTGTTATTCTTGTTGTTTCAGGCTATTGTTACTTTGCTTCATTCTCTTGTGTCTTAACTCTTTTCAAGTAAACTTGGTTTATGCAGGCCCCTGACGAGGTTGATCTAGCTCTAATGGATCACGAAATCGAAAGGACATTCAGAAATCGCAGAAGAGAACTACATCAAGCAAGGAGAATGGCTGGTAATCAGAATCAACCACAGAATCAAGTGCACAATCAACTACCGCAGCCAAATCAACAGAGAGTCATCCAAAATGAAGTTTCCATTTTAGTTGGGGATTAAGTCAATCCAATTCCTGCTCCAATGCAACCCGCCGTGATTTATCCTCGATTTGGACAACCTAACTTTCACCTTAGACCGGATGTCATAAATCTGTTCCAAAATCATCAAGACATCAGGTTTTTCTGGAAATTCACGGAGAACCCTCATGAACACATTTCAGCATTCCTCATGTTATGCGAAGTTATCAGTCACGAAGGTATATCGGCAGATGCATTTCGAATACAATTATTCCCCCATACCTTGAAGGATGCTGCAAGGGAATGGTTCCTCTGTTTAGCCCCAGGGAGTATACAATTGTGGAATGATACGGTTCAAAAGTTCACCATGAAGTTCATTCTTCCCACCTTCTCGAGTTCACCAAATCAGGAATGAAATCCACACCTTCAAGCAGAAAGATTTTGAGAGCTATTCTGAAGCATGGGAGAGGTTCAAGAATCTGTTCAGAAAAAGCCCTAGCTTGGACATTCCAAAATAGGCTAAACAATATCTCTTCTATAACGGGCTACACCAAGAGTTCAGAAATATGATAGATGCTTCATCGGGGGAAACAGTAATGAAACTTGACATCGATGATGCCTATGAATTGTATAAAAGGATAGCCGAGAATCAATCGATGTGGCCAACTGATAGGGAAGTTCCAAGGAAAACAACAGGGGTGCACAACGTGGACGCAGTGACAGCATTGACAGCACAAATGGAGGTTCTTACAAAGAAAATGGATAATCTATATCAATCAGTCAACATGGTACACCAATCACCACTTGTGTGTGAAGGTTGTGGAGCAAACACTACAGCATGCTGCCCTTTTGTATCTACACATATTACGTAACCTAAGGAGATTAGTTACGTGCAGAATGTTCCAAAGCAGCAAAACAATCCTTACTCGAACACTTATACTTCGGGTTGGAGAAACCATCCAAATTTTTCATGGTCAAACAATCAGGGGCAAGGAGAAAACAATTAGAATAGGCTACCAGGGTTCCAACATCATCAAGAACAAGAGAAAAAGCCATCACTGGAAGATTTACTATCTTAGTACATCACAAAGACTGAGATCAATTTTCAGAATCAACAGGCTTCGATTAAAAACTTGGAACAGCAAGTGGGACAGATAGCAACTGCATTATCTTGCAGAACTCAGGGGACCTTACCCAGCAATACTGCGACTAATCCTAGGGAGCAAGTCAAAGCAATCACTACACAAAGTGGAGTTCAGCTACCAGAAATACATGGAAAGCGACCAGCAACTGTCATAAAAAAGGCACCTGCATTAGTTGATGAGCATGCGGATGAGTCAGACAAAACCATAGGGGAAAATCAACTTGAGTCACTGGATAGTTCGCAGGTGAAGGCAACCACTCCTGTTAAAGCGTATATTCCTCCGATCCCATTTCCACAGAGACTACAGAAACATAAGCTAGATAAGCGATTTCAAAAAAATTTGGATGTATTCAAAAAGTTACTCATCAACATATCGTTCGCTGAAGCTTTAGCTCAGATGCCTAGCTTTGCGAAGTTCATGAAAGATATTGTATCAAACAAGAGAAAGTTAGAAGACAATGAGATGATCATGCTCACTGAGGAATGCAGTACAATTCTCCAACATAAGTTGCCACCAAAGTTAAAAGATCCAGGGAGTTTTACTATTCCTTGCAATATTGGTAACTTATATATAGACAAAGCATTATGTGATTTAGGAACTATTATTAATTTAATGCCTTTATCTCTTTTCAAAAAATTAGGTTTGGGGGAAGCAAAAGCTACTAAAGTTTCATTGCAATTGGCTGACAGATCGATCAAGCATCCTAGAGGCATTTACGAAGACATCTTGGTGAAGGTCGATAAATTTATATTCTCAGCAGACTTTATTATCCTGGATTTGGAAGAAGATAAGGACGTCCCGCTCATTTAGAGCTTTCAAATTTCATAACGAACCAGATTCTTGTATGCAAATTGACGTGATCAAGGAAGCAGTAACTGAGACATTCAGACTTGATCATCCTCAGGACCCCTTGGAGGCTTGTTTGGTATACTCTCAGGAATTAACATCGGAAAAAGAGGAAGCAGAAGAATGTGCATGTTACTTGGAAGCGAGACCATTACTCTTCAGGAAACAACGGTTGGAGCTCGGTAAAGGCCCCACAAAACCTCTATCATCTATACAGCAAGCTCCAACCCTTCAACTTAAACAATTGCCATCTCACCTTCGATATGCATACTTGGGTGAGAAAAATTCACTTCCGGTAATTATCTCGAATAATCTTACAAAATCAGAGGAAGATCAGTTGTTAAGGGTGCTCCGGGATCACAAGACGGCGATAGGATGGACCATCTCAGATATAAAAGGAATCAGTCCTTCTCTTTGCATGCACAAAATACTGATGGAGATTGATTACAGAGCCTCAATTGAGTATCAACGTAGATTAAATCCTACTATACAGGAAGTGGTAAAAAAAGAGGTATTAAAGCTTTTGGATGTAGGGATTATTTATCCCATATCAGACAGCCATTGGGTCAGCCCAGTACAGGTCGTACCGAAAAAGGGGGGATTACAGTAGTTCCAAATGAGAATAACGAGCTCATTCCTACGCGCATAGTCACTGGATGGAGAGTTTACATTGACTACGCAAACTCAACAATGCCACGAGGAAGGATCACTTTCCCCTTCCTTTCATTGATCAGATGCTGGAGAGACTGGCGGGACACGCTTACTATTGTTTTCTAGATGGTTATTCGGGGTACAATTAGATCCCTATAGCGACAGATGATCAGGAAAAGACTACCTTCACATGCCCCTATGGCACTTTCGCTTATAGACAAATGACATTCGGGTTATGCAATGCACCAGCTACTTTCCAGCATTGTCTGTTGTCTATCTTCTTAGACATGGTGGGAAATATCATTGAGGTATTCATGGATGATTTCTCAGTCTTTGGGAAGTCATTCGATGAATGTCTTGACCATTTGGGTAAAGTGTTGCAGCGATGTGAGGACACCAACCTTGTACTAAACTGGGAGAAATGTCATTTCATGGTTCAGGAAGGGATCGTGTTAGGGCATTTGATATTAACTAGGGGTATTGAGGTCGACGAGCTAAAATACAAGTCATTGAGAAATTACCACCTCCGGTGACAGTGAAAGGAGTTAGAAGCTTTTTGGGTCATGCTGGGCTTTACCGTCGGTTCATTAAGGATTTTTCTAAATCTCGAAGCCTTTGTGCAATCTATTGGAAAAAGGGGCTCCATTTCACTTTTCTAAGGATTCTTTAACATCATTCAACAATGCCAGTGATCATGCAGTGGGGGCGATTTTGAGTCCACACGAAGAGAAGATCTCATTTGCCATTCACTATGCCAGTAGGACTTTGGATGAGGCTCAGGTGAATTATGCCCCTACAGAAACGGAGTTGGCAGTGGCATTTGCCTTTGACAAATTTAGGTCGTATTTGATCGGGTCAAAGGTGATTGTTTACACGGATCATGCTGTGTTGAAGTACCTGATGAGCAAGAAAGATGAAAAGCCGAGACTTATTAGATGGATACTCTTCTTGCAAGAGTTCGACTTGGAGATTAAAGATAAAAAGGGGAGTGAGAATGTTGTTGCAGATTACTTATCTGGTCTTGAATCACAAGAATCCGACCATAGAGAAGAAATTAGTGAAGTTTTCCTAGATGAGATGCTATTTCAGATCATTACTATGCCATGGTATGCAGATTACGTAAATTATTTAGCCCGCTCCATCATTCCACCAGAATACTCAAGTCATCAAAAGAAGAAATTTTTCAGTGACTTGAAATACTATTTTTTGGGATGATCCATTTCTTTATAGAAGGGGTCCGGATCAGATTATATGCCGATGTGTACCAGAAGTAGAGCAACATCAAGTCTTAGAATCTTGCCACTCGGTACCATATGGAGATCATTTTGCAGCAATCAAGACAGCATCAAAGGTACTACATCAGGTTTTTATTGGCCTACGTTGTTCAAGGATGCACATTATATGGTAAAAAATTGTGATAAGTGCCAAAGGACCGGTAACATCTGTAGAAGGAATGAGATGCCCTTAAACAGTATTCTAGAAGTTGAGATATTCGATGTTTGGGGTATTGACTTCATGGGACCGTTCCCTTCGTCCTATGGTCAACAATATATATTGGTGGTAGTAGATTATGTATCTAAATGGGTTGAGGCTGTGGCATTGCCAACTAACGACGCTCGCATGGTAACTCAATTTTTGAAAAACAACATTTTCACAAGGTATGGTACCCCGAGGGCTATCATTAGTGACGGTGGGAAAGATTTCTGCAATCACTTATTGGCTTCGTTATTGGCTAAGTACGGTATGAAACATCGTGTTGCAACTCCGTATCATCCGCAAACTAGTGGCCAAGTGGAGATTTCTAATAGGGAGTTGAAAAAAATTCTCGAGGCAACAGTCAATGCATCACATAAAGATTGGGCTAGAAAATTAGACTCCAATTGGCATATCTCCATATAGACTGGTGTTTGGCAAGGCTTGTCATCTACCTGTTGAGCTCGAGCACAAGGCATATTGGGCAATACGCTTGCTCAATTTTAATATGAAGGCAGCAGGGGAAAAGAGGATTCTTCAACTTCATGAGCTCGATGAGTTTCGTTTGGATTCATATGAGAATGCAAAGATTTATAAGGAGAAAACCAAGAAATGTCATGATAAGCATATAGGGGAAAACGAGTTTGACGTTGGTCAACAAATGTTAATGTTCAATTCATGCCTCAAGCTCTTTCCGGGAAAGCTAAAGTCTAGGTGGTCGGGTCCTTTTACGGTAGTGGCTATGTTTCCGCATGGCGCTGTGGAAGTGGTATCTCAAGATCAGTAAAGGAGGTTCAAAGTGAATGGAAAATGATTGAAGGCTTATTGGGGAGGTGACTACTCCAGTGAGAAAACAAATGTGTCAATTAATACTGTAGACTAGCCGAAACAATAGAGTCAAGCTAAGGACTCTAAACAGAGCACTTATTGGGAGGCAACCCAATTTTTCTTCCCTTTTATTTACCATGCTTTCTAGTAATAGAATAATTATAATTAGTTTTTTTTTATTAATATTCAATTTTAGGTACTCATCATTATATCTTATTTCCCTGTAGATCTTCCATATGTTAGTGGTTTATTAGATATTAGAGCTAAGTAACACTTGTTCCGATTTTATTTGTTTATTTATTTTGATCTTAATACTTTATTTGACTGTATTGTGCAGGAACATGATGTCGTGGAACACTTAAACCAACCAAGACTAAGGCGCTCACGGGAGCAATAAAAAGCTAGCCATTGGATTACAATCCACATCAGGGGAGTCTTTTTCTTCTTCTTCTTTTTTTTTCTCTCTCTCTCTTCCCATGTGAGACATTGAGGACACTGTCTAATTTAAGTTTAGGGGTGAAAAACACGAAAAAAAAAATTGAAAATTTTCAAAAATTTCAAAATATTTTCTTTTTGTGTGCTTGTGTGAGATAGTTGGTGTGACTGACAATGAGGAATGTATTAAATCGTGAATTGATCTATGAATGGTAAATAAGTTGCATGCTTAGATTAATTTTTATTTTTCCATGTGAAATTTGATATATACTGAGCACATGAATTAAGTTAAGCATTGTGTAGGAATGAGTTGATTTCATTTTTGAATAAGTTGAAATAGTGGACCATAGATGCTAAATTCAAAACCACTAAATTTGACATCCTTAGACCAAATTTAGAAGGGTTTGAGGAGATTTAACTGTTGTAGGAAAATGTTGAGTTAAATGGGGATTTCATGTGTGAAATTAAAAATTTTGTGTAAATTGTCTAAACTCAATAGGATGCAATTGGGTGATAATCTCAAGTTAGGGGTCGTTTTACTTAGATAGGTGTTTAATGTGGGACGTTGCACTAATCAAGGAAAAAAGAAAACATAATATATATATATATATGTATATATATTATTTGAAAATCTCTCTTCGTAGCCTATATGACTCGAGCAATTAAGCCTGCAAGGGTCTTTAAAACCTGGTGCCCTATAGTCATCTGATTTGGGAGTCATCGGCCGAAAACTTGTTACATGGGTCATTTAGAAAGTTTAAGGGAGAGAATGCTTCAAATAAAGAAAAAATAATAAAAAAAAAATGTCGCAAAAAAAAAAAAAAGAGCCGGTGCATGAAATAGAAGACGCACCAAATGCCTTGGTTATGTCCCAAACACTTACTTGAGAAAAATTGACTTTTGATAAGGGATTGTTAGCCTAGTTAAGTCCTAGTGATTGAAACAATCATATTTAATGGAGAATTTTATTTTTTTGACATATTGACTTGCAACTTGAAAAGAGCGAAAGGAATAAGTATGGGGTGTGTGAATATTACGAGTGATGAAATAATATATTTGACAATTGAGGGTCGAAAATTGAAACAACTCATGAATTCACGGGGCTATGCTTAATTCTTCACACACACACACACACACACACATCGATTTTACATTGGAAAAGTAGATTTTAATTTTTGTATTGTGATTTTGAAACTGTGCATAGATTTGATATTATAATTTCAATTTTGAGATAAAAAGTTAAGGTAATTAGCTAAATCTTTTTGCATTAGTTGAATGACGGACCACCAATTAGGCCATTAACATTGGATGTTCGTGTGTTTGTTAGGTTTTAGTTTTGTTTGAGGACAAACAAAGAGTCAAGTTTCGAGATGTGATAAGTGTAATTTCTACACTTATTTGAGGTCCTAAATGATGAGATTTTTTTGTCTTTTGGATAAATTCTACTTAATTTATGTTAAAATTGTATTTTGTAGGTAAAAATTTATGTTTGATGAGGAATTGGAGAAAAGAACGTAAAATAGTGGAAAATGGCAATTTAAAGTACGGGGATTAAACTGGCATTAGTTGCAAAGTTTATAAACAGGCCTTTGGAATTTCAAGTGGGCTTGGACTACTCAAGGATTGAAATTTTAAAATCAACCACAAGGGGTACCTGTCCAAGGTATATATAAATACATACGGATAAAAGAGGAGGCGGGGATGGAGAAAAAAAGGGGAGGAGAATAGTTTGCTGCTGAGATATATATATTATATACAGCTTAGATGCAGCTTGGAGAGGAGGGCTGGCATAGAAGAAAAAGCATTAACAGGAAGAAAACAGAGGAGTGGGTGGCTGGAATTTAATATTCATATACAAAAGTTTGCGGGTGAATTAAAGGATATTATCTATCTATATAAATTGCTGGCTGCTGGTTGAATTGGAGAAAATTGAAGTCAACAATTGCAACTCA
>CAIGRP010018128.1:0-12756 GCA_903798385.1 Fraxinus cuspidata
TTTATTTTTAATTTGATTACTACTTTAATTACTTTTAGTTTTAACAATTTTGTTATTTACTTTCTTTGTTTTTCTTTTTATATCATTTAACTAACTCCCTATAGTTTTAATCTATCTTGTGTTGGTATTATCTCTGTACTTTTCAAATATCATGATTCTGACATTGGTAAAGTAACAAAATTGTTGTAATGACAAATCTCTACATGGATTGTCAAGATATGCTTCGAGGATATCCAAGTTGTGAAAATTGTTACGCGGTGCATTGTACTGGGAAATGCTTGTTCTCTTATACTAGTTTACACACGCCGAAACTTCTGAGATTTCGAAAATATTTGATGTGTAGAAAACAAGCAATTGAAAAATCTTATTCAAGGTTAGGGTCCAATCCCTTTAATTTCAAATTGTGAAACATCATACATTAAAATTTATACAAAGTCGGGGTTCGACCTCCTACTTTTCAAAATTTTATTNTAGAAAACAAGCAATTGAAAAATCTTATTCAAGGTTAGGGTCCAATCCCTTTAATTTCAAATTGTGAAACATCATACATTAAAATTTATACAAAGTCGGGGTTCGACCTCCTACTTTTCAAAATTTTATTCAAGGTTAGGGTCCAATCCCTTTCATTTCAAATTTTGAATAAAGTCACGATCCAACCACCTTCATTCAAAATTTTATTTATGGTTGGGGTCAAATCCCATTCCTTTCAAACTTTAAATTAGGTTAAGATCGAAACCCCTTCCTTTCAAAATTTTAAATAAGGTTGGGGTTCAACTTTCTTCCATTCAAATTTTAAATATGGTCATCCAACCCCTCATTTCGAAATTTTAAATAAGATTGGGGTTCAACCCTTTTATTTTCAATTTTATACTAGGTTGGGGTTCAACAACTTTCTTTTCAAATTTTAAATATGGTCGGGGTTCAATCCCAACCTTCCAAATTTTAAACAAGGTTAGGCTCCGACCCCCTTCCTTTCAAATTTAAATAAGGTCAGGCTCTAACCCCTTTCCTTTTAAAATTTTATATAATGTCAAAATCCAACCCCTTTCCATTCAAATTTTAAATAAGGTCAGGATCCATCCAATTCCTTTCAAATTTTAGATAAGTTTGAGCTCCAATCCCCTTCCAAAATTTGATATAAGGTCAGGGGTCCAACCCTTTCCTTTCAAAATTTTATACAAGGTCGGGGTTCAACCTTTTCCTTTCAAATTTTAAGTAAGGTTAGTGTCCAACCCTTTTCATTCCAATTTTATACAAACTCGGAGGTACAAAAGGTAAATGGAAAAGCCTGAGATATGCTATTCTAGATCTATGTGCTCGGGGACCTACCAATTCCACCTTCATCCTTGACCTTGAGCGATCTTCAATCATCTTAAAAAAATTGCATTTCATCCTTGAATCTCGAGCATTCTAAGCAATGTTATCAAGTCTCGAACATGGATGCATGAGGGTTTATGATGTTTACCACTTTTGTGCGACCTGGTCACCCACAACTTCATGCTCGAGGTCATGATAACCTCAAGCACTCTCATTGGGTAGAGCATCATCGATGTGTTTTGGTCAAGCTTGAGCCCTCTCTTTAGGCAGAAATAACCTCGAGCTTGTGTGGTCAGGCTCGACCTCGGGCTTGAAGACTTTGGGCATCTTGTGCCCCTCATTTTCCTTTCCCCTAACCTAAAAAGGATGTACCTTTGCAATTATATTATTACCAAACTATAACTGGTCTTACAATTATATTATAAGTCCAATGTCCACCTCATGTAGGACTCTTAAATAAGATAAGACATCCAAGAGACCAAATTTTACCAAGATTGCACTGCTTATCTTTATAAATACAAGGCCTTTGCTCATTATCCAAGCACACTTTTATGTGATTTCAGTTTATAGCCTTTTGCATAAATTTTTTCTTGCTAACTTAAGTATCGGATGGGCAATGAGGACACACCTCAACGCCTTTGTCTCAGGTATTGGAGATCATGCTCATGCTCATTCTTAGTTGTCAAGCTCGTATGTTCACATGTGCGAATTTTTGGTAGCATCAGTGCCCAAAGTAAAATTGAAGATGTTTGTACAATTATGATAATGGATTACATGTTTGAAAAGTGTATTGTTTGTTGCTGATTTTAAAGCTAACGTGATTAGCGTAGGTCAACTTTGTGATGATGAGCTAATGGAAATGTTTACTAAAAGTTCATGTAAATTTCTAAAAAATAATGGTAGTTGTGTCCTATGTGGTGATGGGTCCAGTGATAAATGTTATTTACTTGAATCTGAAGCTTCATGCTATGTTTCAAAAGACTTTAGAGACCTGTGGCACAAACGATTGGGACACCTGAACTATGGATATCTTGTCATACTTACAAAATTTAATGTAGTAAGAGGAGTTCCTAAACTCACAGAGAAACATGAAGGTGTGTGTGGTTCATGTGAAAAGGTAAACAAACTATAACTGCACATTAACAAATTCAATATTTTGCTACTTCTCCCTATCTTGAATTGCTACATATGAATTTCATGGGACAAATTCAGACTGAACTTTTCAGTGGTAAGAGGTATATTTATGTGGTTTTTGATGATTTCTTTAGGTATACTTGGGTAGACTTCTTAAGATAAAATTTGATGTTTTTAAAAAGTTTTATATTCTTATATCAAAAATTATCCACCGAAAAACATCTTGAGAGGACTAAAATTATGAGAATTAGAAGTGATCATGGTAAAGAATTTAAGAATGCTATATTTTTTAATTTTTATGAAAAGTATGGTATTTTTCGTCAATTTTCCGTTCCTAAAACCCTCGAACAGAATGGTGTTGTTGAGAGGAAGAATAGGTCCCTTACAGAAAATGGCTAGGATAATGTTGAATAGTAAAATCTCCTTGCTAAATTATTGGCTGAAACTGTAAACACTATATGCTATACTTTAAACCTTGTATCCTTGAGAGCTGGTACATCTTTAACACCTTATGAAATTTGGAAAGGTAGGATACTAAATCTCAAGTACTTTCATACTTTTTGGAAACAAGTGTTATATGTTAAATAATTCGAAACAATTGGGAAAATTTGATACTAAGAGTGATGAAGGAGTGTTCGTTGGGTATTCAGAAAAATAGTTGGGCTTATAGAGCATATAACATGAGGACTCAAACTAGTGTTGGATCCATAAATGTTAAAATTGATGATACTGATGATTACCCTCTTTTTATTCTCAAGAACCTAAGATTTATAACTTGGAGGAATAAGTTGAAACTACCTAGAATACGTAGGAAAACTGTGTATAGATTCTAGAAGTAAAAAATTAGACAGACCTTCTAGAACCTGGTTGTGGAGATTCTAAACTATCTATTACAGGTGGTGATACCCCAGAGAAAGATAATGAACTATAGGATAAGAGGCAACCTTCTACTTGGATTTAGAATGCACATCCTTTATATAATGTACTTTCTAATCATGGAGATGGAATGTGACCAGATGGAAGCTTGCCACAGAACTTAGGAATGTGTACTACATATCACATATTGTGCCAAAAAAATGTGATTGAAGCATTTGGTGATAAATAGTAGGTGTTAGCAATGCAAGAGACTCTGCTCAATTTGAGCGGAATAATGTGTGGGAGCTAGTACTATGGCCAACAGATACAAAAGTTATTGGAACCAAATGGATTATCAAGAACAAATCAGATGAGCATGTCAATATTGTCAGATACAAGGCACGACTGGTTGTACAAGGCTACACCCAAGTTGAAGGAGTAAACTTTGAAGAAACTTTTGCACTAGTGGTCAGACTTGAATCCATTAGATTTCTATTGTCTATTGCATGTCAAATGTGATTCAAAATGTATTATATGGAAATCAAAAGTGCTTTTTTGAATGGAATTTTAAATAAATGAGCCTATATTTAGTAGTTGAAATGATTTATTGACCCATATCTTTTTGACCATGTATTCAAGTTCAGAAAGACATTATATGGGTTGAAATAAGCTCCCCGAGCTTGGTATGAAAGGCTTACTGTGTTTCCACTTGAGAAAGAGATACAAGAGAGGGAGAGCTGATAAAACATTGTTCATCACACAGCTTAAGTCAGGATTAATTGTGGCTCAAATATATATTGATGACATAGTATTTGGATCCACATCTGAAACAAAATCTAATGAGTTTGTCGATCTTATACAAAACAAGTTTGAAATGACTATAGTTGGCGAACAAAACTATTTCTTGAGCTTGTTGATTAAACATGTTGTTGCAAGGATCTCTATCTCATAGGCTAAGTATGCAAAGAATCTGGTAAATAAACTTGGTCTGAAAAATACCAAGGCAGTCATGACTCATATGGCTACATCCTTAAAGATCTACAGAGATGATCAGGGCAAAGACATCGACCCCAGTCTATAAAAGAACATGATTGGTAGCTTGTTGTATTTGACTGCAAGGCATCATAACATAGCCTTCAATGTTGGAGTCTCACTTCACAGAACGAGTCATTAGATACGTTAATAGCACATCCAGTTTTGGTTTATGGTATACTTAAGATTCAAACTCTCGTCTTGTAGGACATATATATATTGATTAAGAAGAAAACATGAATGACAGAAATAACACATCTAGAGGTTGCTTATACATGGGTAATAATCTTATATCTTGGCTTACTAAGAAGAAAAACTCTACATTGTTGTCTAAGCAAAAGCCGAGTACATTACTGTTGGTAGTTACTGTACACAACTACTCTGGATGGAGCAGATGCTCTATGATAATACTAGTGCTATAAATGTCTCTAAGAATCATGTTCAACATTCTAGGATGAAGCACATTGACATTAGCATCACTTTATCAGGGATTTAGTTGAGAGGAATGTAATTATCCTAGAACACACGTACTAAAGGACGGATGGCAGATTTGCTTGCCAAGGTTTTAGTTAGTGTTATATTTGAAAAATTGTGAAAAGCCTGGACATATGCTTGATGCATTAAATTGATTTGATGTGCGTTCTTTTTTTCATGTATGCTTGTGTTTTACATTTATTTATATAAACAAAATGAGGTTTATCTTACAAATATAACTTGATGAGAATTTCTAATTGGTCTATGATTATAGGGATGAAATTGAATTATCCAATTAGTGTAATGTGCTCATTATACTATATGGTAAATTATAATCAAATAAGCACACTGTAGGAACATCACGACTACTTTAATTTTGCCCTAATATTGATCAAATTTTCATCCTTAAAAGTGACATGTACTTAGTTGTGGACCCATGGTCAATATCTAAGTCTCTCTGTACCATAATATGTTGTCATGTCAATAGGCAAGTTCATTGGTGGAGAGTGCTACTACCATGGGTGTGTGAAGCCGTATTTGATAATAAAAATAAGTCATGAGAAAAGGGCTACCCATATGGTTGTGCGAAAGTTAACTCCGTAAATTCAATAGACTATGCTTTAAAAGAAAATAAAAGAAGTCAACACAATGAGCATTCAAAGGAAATTTAAAAAAATTATATATTATGTTCATGATTAGCACACACATATTTTCCTATTTATAGAGACAATTTCAAATGATGGTTGGTTTGAAATGCAACTGTATACTTGTCTACTGAACAAGTCTCAAGTTGGGTTAGGGTTTGGATTATGATTGATTGATTAGAATGTTCATTCACACACTCACATCATAAGCTGTCCAATTGATTGAATTTAAATATGAGCAGAGATCTGATTGGAAGGTTCTCGATTGCTCTAATGATTTTAGATTGGTTGTGAATTTATGGAATGTGAAATTTGTCCAAAAATATTTAATTAGTATCAATTTCAATTTGGAATTTCACTTATTTTGTGTGATTGACTTGTGTGGGCTTTTCACATATTTTCTAATCAACAGTCTAAGCTGGGTAGTAAAATCTCGCCTCTATGATAAATAGAATTTGATCTCCATCTTTAGAAATAAAATCTACATGGTATACGAAGGGACGGTTCCGCCTTAGTTGGAACCAAATTGCAAGAAATTAAAGAATATTTCCCGCTTTAAAATCAAGAAGTTCGAGCTAAATTACATCATTCTCTAACAGATCTATCAGTGTATCTTTCTGCATTTGATCAGTTTTCTTCCATGTTTCAAGTTTTTTTACAGAACATCTTGCTGAAGAGATATTTAGGTTTGATCTAGTTGAGGAAGTCAAGAAAGACACTAAGACCCAGCACTAGACAGCCAATCTAGACCAACCTTATCTAATTGGCTAGTTTTTATCATTCTGAGTCTTAACTCTCCGATCTAACTATTTGTTCCCTAACTTTATATGGTGTGCTTTTAATTTCAATAAAGGGAAAGTAGCAAATTTTGATTTTGTGATTATGGTGAAATTGTGATAACAAAAACATAAGTGTTATGATGAGTTAGGGAGAAAATGATGTGTGATGAGTCCTGAATAAGGGGGAGTATTTCATGTGCATAATTTGATCGACGCTAAACATTCACTCATAAATGTGACACTAAAAGCTCAAAATTGGTTTTTGAAATTAAGCTAAGTTAAAGGAGGAGAATATTAGAAAAATATATCATATATTTTTACATATATTTTTTTTATTGGCTTACTTAACATACATTGATTTTCAAATGTTAAAGACAATTGTCAAACACTTGAAAAATAGGATGCAATCCAGACAGGTAGTCAGACCTAACTAACTTGATGATACAAGTTTCAAAGGAATTATGTGGCTGCATAATTTAGGGTTTTAACACCCAAAATGGGATGCAATTTTCACTTTCAATATTACAGCTAATACAGATTTATTTACCTACCATCCTAGATATTATTTGATAGGTTAAAAAATGTTAATTTAATATTAAATTTCTTAAAATTTATTTATTACATTATCAAATAAATCTTGCATGATATTATCCTATACTTACCGTGTTCATTGTTGATTTTTATGTAAATTTTAATTCGAATCTTGTGCATTTTCTTTACATATGTAAATAAAAAAATCAAGAAATAATCAACTACTTTGAGAAAATTGAATTCCATTCGATGAACCATCAGCAATCAGTTCTGCCATTTTCCAACAAGTTCACATTGACATGCTTTATTGATTAATCTCAAAGCAAACCATTATTCTTCAACAGTAATTGAAGAAAAACAAAACAGAGTTTGAATGCACAATCATATTCGAAGATCAAGATGTTTGACATGAGTTAAAATTGGCGAATCTTAATCTAAGTAATGGTTACGGGCGAGTACAACGGTGAAGTAGTTATAAAGTTAAGATCGGAGAGTTTGATTCCACTTTAATAACAAGTTAAAAGAAGAAGAAAATGAGGGAATTGATCTTAGATTTCTTTTGATTTTTATTTGTTAATTTTGCGAAATTGCAAAACTAAGACTATTGTACTTTTTATTATTTGATTTAGTGGAATGTTTTACCCGTGGTATGTCGCTCGTGAATGTTTTCCTATGGGGTTTACCATGTTATTTCTGATATTCATGTTTTAATACATTAGTTAATTTTAATAATTAATTAAAACCACTTAAGAACACGTAATTCTCTTTACACGCAGTAGTCAGAACTGTTTAGAAACTAGTTATAAGGTATTTTGACTCCTTGGCGTGCACTGTTTGAATTGGATAGTTAAAAACATAATTTTAATTCACTAGGTTTTAGAATTTACACTTGGTATGAATAAAGCCAAAAAACATTATCCAAACTTGATCCCAAGTGTACATTTCTAGGTTGTGCTAAAATCCAAAGTTCTTATCTCTGAATAGACATCAAGTCACTATAGATCTATACTTCAAGACATATTTAGCCTTTGTTTGACAACAAATTTTTTTTCATCAAAGTCTTTTTTCTCAATACTAGTCTCCGTCATTCCAACACTCCACTTCCCTCCAGAAATTGTACTACTCTCTATTATTCGTCAAATGTCTCTTCACCCACTTCACCTTCTATCCCATCAATGATATTCACAATATATCCCGTCCGGAGCTCTCAATGTTTATCATATGGTCACACGGTCGAAAAGCAATATATCCAAGCCAAATATCTAAACTCTACTTCCACTACTATCTTTCACCTTACTCTATTAAACATGTGTTTACCAAGACATCAAGTTTCTCTATGGCATTATGTCAAGTCCAATGAGTTTAACACCCTTCTCCAAATTGACACATAGGAATTAATTCATTCTTATCCTAACAAAAATATCATTGTCGACAAATGTGTCTTCTACATCAAATGGAATCCAATTGGTTTCACTTGACACTATGAAGCCCATCTTGTAGCCAAAGGATTTCATCAACAATCAAGTGATGACTTCACCAACAGCTTCAGCCTCGTTGTTATGCCTATCACCATTTGCCTTATTCTTACCATCACCCTACATCATTATTGGCCATTAAATAACTTATGTAAATAACACCTTCATTCAAGGGGTTTTTTTACGAAAGATGTATATATGAGTTAGCCTTTGAGCTTCATTGACACTCAATATCTCACTGGCATTTTACATCTTAAGAAAACAATTTATAGGCTCAAATATACTTTACACTTGGTACAATAAACTCAAGAATTTATTCATTTTTAAGGTTTTTCCAACACCCACATGACTCCTCTATTTTCTTCTGTATCACTCTATTCACCACGTTCTAGTTTTATATGTCGATGATTTTCTATTACAGACAATAACCTCAGTGCTACGCCAAATTTATTATTGCATTATCTCTTTGTTTCTTTGTCAAAGACCTTGACTTGTATTACTTTCTTGGTGTATAAGTTCTCCTCTCGTCCTATGGGTCCCTTCTTACTCAGCACAAGTATATCTAATATCTTTTTCATCGTACAAATGCAATAAGAGCCAAACCTTGTACCATCCTCATGGAAAATTCCTAATCCCTTGGTCTAAACAATGGTCATCAGACCCGACTTGATGAAATTACTAGGTCAATGGTGTAAGTATTATGCCCTAGGTCCAATCAACTTTGGAGATAAACATTTAATATATATAATCGATGCATATTTTTGGCAAGATCATGATTGGATCTAGTGCAAGTGGAAGATTGTAAGTGTTATACCTTAGGTCCAATCAACTTTGGACATAAACACTTTTAACATATAAAATCGATGCATATTTTTGGCAAGATCGATTATTTAATTGAATTAATAAATTAAATAATAGAATCCATAAATTCAAGTCTTGGTGATTTGTTAATCACAATGAGTTGTGATTGTGAGATACAAATTACATATGACTGAATCTTAAATCGTTCGTGGTCGTATGTAATAACGAGATACATATATCGTTATTATGGATAGATCATCACGTGTGGCATTTCTTACTTGTGAATTAAGTACCTGATCTCACAAGTTAAAGTGTGGTGACACTTGAATGAGCACGTGGAT
Source organism: Fraxinus cuspidata (assembly GCA_903798385.1). Classification (NCBI taxonomy): domain Eukaryota; kingdom Viridiplantae; phylum Streptophyta; class Magnoliopsida; order Lamiales; family Oleaceae; genus Fraxinus; species Fraxinus cuspidata. The sequence goes on from CAIGRP010018128.1 coordinate 9,384, forward strand.
GTTTTGTTATAGAACAAAACATTGGAGACCCTAGGGAGATTCCACGTGGATAACTATCTGAGTGTTAGTGGTTAATCTCTAACGTTCGGTAATGAAATTGGTTGTTTGACTTGAGGTCATCATAGTGCCTTATACGAGGACAATCATACTTTGGTGTGTTGGATATTGATCCGCCAATGGTCACTAATACAATATCGTTCGGGTACATCAAGAATTATATGAAGGTTGTAAATGATCAATCGATGATTCATCACTCTTAGATAGTAAAAGATTATGATCTACATTTTATCTAGTTCAGTTGATAATGAAATCCTTGGCCAATGTGAACTCATAAGTCAAAAAAGAGTTTTCGACTTACATTGATTTAACAGTGGGATAAAATATATGATCGATAAATGAGATTGACACATATCCGTATCTCGTAATTGATCGGATCATATTGACGAAATGATTATAGTTTCACGGTAAACGAACAAGTTTGACTTTGTTACACCACGTGACATTTTTCGTCACATGTATTGCCCCGACACATTGCTAGATGTCAATCTGGGACGACGAATGTGAATTAGTGATAAATAAGAAAGGGATGTTTTAATTTATTGACTTTGATTAGATCAAAATAATAATTCACGCATTAAGAATCGTGATGGGGAACCAAAGGGTCACAGACAAAAGAGAACCAAAAGAATGAGATTTACCAATTAGTTAATTGACAAGTGTTAGATAATTAATTAATTGAGTTGCTTATTAATAGGCCCGAATTAATTAATTGGATTAATTAATTCATGGACCAGATTTAATTAATTTGATTAATTAAATATTTGACCGGGTTAAGTTTAAGAGATGGGTCAAGCCCTATTGTACTTATATTAATAGGCTGCTAGGGTTTGAAAACAGAACGGAATAATTTATTACTCTTGCTAGCATAAGAAAACAAAACCCTAGTCATCTTTCTTGTTTTTTGTATGGATCATCATTGAAGGCTAAACAATTGGTAGCTTGGATTGCAGATCGTGATCGTTCGAGTTCGAGAATCAGAAAAGGAGTTTAAAGAATTCATCAAATATTAATTCTAAACACAGTTTCTATCTAAACAGAAAGCAGATCCGTGGTGGGAATTGAAATTATTTAACTTTCTACTGGGCATGATTAAGTAGATTCCCAACAGTGGTGGTATCAGAGCCTACTTTGTGCTTGTTAGAAATTGTTCTTGCATGTTATTATTTTTCTTGAATCTAGCAATTTAGAAAGTTATTTTTCATCTTCAAAAATCTGTTTTGGAAAAGAAAATATTATTTTTGGTCAAAATTTTTGGATCTGAAAAACATGGCGCCACCGGCCATGGTGGCGACGCCACTAGGCCAAGGCGGCGCGCTGCCACGACCCGGAAGCAGCAGTGATAGTCGCTGTGAGTTGCAGCGATGAGCGCCGCTAATAGAAAAATGGTAGCAGCACAGGACGTTGCTGCTGGTTATTGCAACATTGTCATGCGCTGTTGCAATACCCGGTGGCACGCCACTGTCGCACCACCGTTATTCCAGTCGTCCGACGCCACGAAGAGAGAGAGGGGAAATTCTAGGGTTTACAGTTACGAGAGAGATGATTGGAGGTGAGGGCCTCTGATGTAATTTGTAAAATTACAGGGCCCCTCCTGCAATTATGAAAAAAAGGGGTCTATTTGCAATTTTTTAAACAAAGACCTGTCATGCAATTAAGATAATTGAGGGGCTTGCTTTTAATTTAAACTTGGGTCAAGTTGCAATATAAAAAGGGGTAATTTTTGAATATAAATTTTAAAATGATTTTAAAATGATTTTGAAATGGTTTGATCTTAAAATTTCAATTTTGACCCATGTAAAGTTTTATTTAAAATTGAAGAATTTTATATTTTCGTTAAAATTGGATTTTAACTTAAGCCCCTGTTTGGTCCGGATTGAAATCTGATTTTAATTCAAATCAAAGTCAAACAATCAATATCAACTACATCTTTCATGGGTCCCACAACTTTTCAACCACATATTTCAAAAACTTCTATAAAAATCTACTAAAAACCTAATTTTAATTCCCACCAAACACCCTCTAAATATTAAACTTTGACCCTAAATTGAATTTTATTTTATTTAGGAGTTTATCATAATAAAAATGTTCATTCAATTTAAATTATATTTGGACTCTAATTTAGTATTTAATTAAAATTAGATTTTAATTAAATTATCCACCCTAATATATTCTTGAAATTAGGGTTGGACTCTAATTTGACATTTAATTGAAATTTAATTTTAATTGAATTGTCTCACCATAAAAATTTTCTTGAAATTCGAATTGAACTCTAATTTGATATTTAATTAAAATTTGAGTTTAATTAAATAAGTTCGCCTTAATATTTTGGAATTAGAGATTGACTTTTATTTTTATATTTAATTAAAATTTGTTTTTAATTAAAAATCAACCACCTTAAGTCTTGAAATTAGAGTTGGACTTTAATTTGATATTTAATTAGAATTAGATTTTAATTAAATTGTCTCGCGAAATTAGAGTTGGACTCTAATTTGGTATTTAATCAAAATTTGATTTTAACTAAATAGTTCCGCCCTATATTTTGTAAAATTAGAATTGGTCTATAATTTGATATTTAATTGAAATTTGATTTTAATTAAAGAAGCCCGCTAATTAAATTAAATGATTAATTAATTATTTAATTGTTCCAATCTATTTGTTTAAATTAGTTTAGACGACTTTAATTGCTAGAGGCTTGAAACATATATGCATATAATATTAGATATCATAGAGGAAAACATTTATACGATGAATCTTTATTAGTGGATGATTATGTACTCGACCATGTGGATTTTTGAATGGTTAGTTTTATTCTTGTTGTTTTATGGGCCGCGAGCTCTTAATTTATTTTGAATTTCAGAGTCCGTTATTATTGTTATTATTTTGGGCCTGCGTGCCAACTAATATATGATACAAGTTGCAACTAAACTAATTGAAGATACAAGAAGAGAAGGAGACCATAGAGATGGAGCATTGTATGAATCAATGCAATATCCCCTAGGAATTGACCAACTAGTCTTTCTCATGGCTCAGAAAGACGAGTATAAGTCTATAATCATCTACACTATTATATGTATGTTTATTTGCATGCAAGATGTATAATAAAAAATATATATAACTATTACGATGAGACATTTGCATGCACAATCCCTCGCTAAAAATATTAAGTTGTATTTATATTCGTCTTCCATCATTATAGTGAAAAATCAGAGTCCTAAATCGATCTCAACTTGTTGAGTACACTCAAGATTGGTCTATTAGGGATATGTTTGACACTATGAAATATTAGATATTTCTGAATGATGGGTTTGATTTA
>CAIGRP010018130.1:0-28937 GCA_903798385.1 Fraxinus cuspidata
AATATCACATCTATTTTACAATTTAATTAAAATATTTACAATGTGCGACCGAAGTTGGGCTGCCCCTTGACACCAGGGCTAGTCATGGACATACTGCTTTAGATGCAACTCAGATTGAAATTTATCTATTTATTTTTATCTACATTGAAGGCAAACGTTAGAGATCATTTGTGCAAAATCCCTTTTTTAAAATAAATAATCTATAATTATGTTTAAATTAAAAGGAAACTGGTATTTATATTCGTACTATGATTTCTATTTGCAGTACCACATTTTAATTACTGCAAGTATTTAAATCTTTGCTCTTTGTCCAACTTACACCTTCAACTTTTTTCATTACATTATCGTTGTTAACAATCATTAATTATTACATTTTGTCTTAGAGCTGAATTCGTACACAAGTAATGTAGGGGCAATTCTTTCACACGCGTATTACACTAAATGTGTGTTTGAGCCTCATTTTTTTTGAAGGAATGAATTTTGTAATAATGATATTTTGAAAAATGTATTACTAAAAAATATGATTTTTTTTAATTTTTAGTGTAAAACTATTTCATTGAAAAAATATGTTATTGAAAATGAATTTTTATATAATGGGACTCAAATAAAGGCTTAAACGCTTAACCCTTATTTGATTCTCATTATTTTAAAACTCATATTTTTTAAAATTTATTTTGAATCACACATTCTCATATTTTACACGTAAGTTTAAATTTTTTCTACTTTATAATTATATATTTTTCAAAAATTCACTATTATAAAATTTATTTGGATGAAATAATGAGCATCAATTTGATGGGTTTAATTTGATACAAACATGAAAAATGTAGAGCAAAACGACACAATCCTTGAAGTCAAAGAAAATGACAAAATAGTTATTCAAATCGAGGACACGTGTAAGATCGAAATTCCATCAACAACAGTGCACTTGGATATCACACCCTTGACCCCTACCATTATTTATTTTCTTGTAATCTTGTTTTCATTTTTCTTGAGCCTTAGTCGTCTCAAAACTCAAAAAGTCAAAAAACACGCAAAGTGAATAGTAAGGTCTTCCTCTCCAAGATTTTTCAGTTTCCACCTTCAATCCAAAGGTAGTATATTCTCCACCCTTTTTCTATTCTCTATCAATATTCTCGATTTTGATTTGATCAGATCGCTCAATTGGTTTTTGTAATTTTTTTGTTCTTGCTTTTTATTTTCTATAGATATAGATATTTATGCGATCTCTGTTTTATGCACAGTTTTTTCCAATTTTCGCAATATCTTAGTCACTTTTACGTTGATATAATCTGACCCAGATAGAAAATGAAGCCGGTATTACATTTATCATGATCATATTTGGGATTGTACGATGATCATGGCTGAAGGGGGTTTTGTTTTTGATTTGTTACCTTTAAGCATTTAATTGATTTTTTTCTTTTTTTTTACTGTGGGTAGTAGCGGTTCCAGTCTTAAAGAACTGATGAACTTTTGTTTTCGATTTTTTTTTTTTTTAATTTTTAGGTTTCGTGGGAGGGCCTATAGATCTTGGTATTTGAGAAAATGAGTGACAATTTGATGGAAAAAGTCAGCGCATTCGGCGAGCGCTTGAAGATTGGAGGGGCTGAGGTGGGACAAAAAATCAGCGAGGGTGTGAGCTCAATGAGTTTCAAGATGAAGGAACTTTTCCAAGGGCCAAACCAGGCCGACAAGCTCGTGGAGGAAGCCACAGCTGAAACTCTAGATGAGCCCGATTGGGCCATGAATCTTGAACTCTGTGATATGATCAACCAAGACAGGGTCAACAGTGTTGAAATGATACGGGGAATTAAGAAACGGATCATATTAAAGACCCCTAGGGTCCAGTACTTGGCTCTGGTATTGCTTGAAACTGTTGTGAAGAACTGTGACAGGGCATTCTCTGAGCTTGCGGCTGAGAGAGTCCTTGATGAGATGGTGAAGTTGATCGATGATCCTCAGACTGTAGTCAACAATCGTAACAAGGCTTTAACGCTGATCGAATCATGGGGAGAGTCCGCGCATGAACTGCGCTACTTGCCTGTTTATGAAGAGACTTACAAGGTATTCCTGAAGTTTCTTTTTGATTTGATTAATATAGAAAAATGAGCAATGAAATCACATCTTTTAGGAGTATTTAACATTTAAGTAAGTTAATTGTGTTTGTCTAATTGTTCAATAGATTTTTCAAATTCTGGGATACTGATGAGTTACCCTGGTTTAAGTGACTCTTTGCTATATATTTCACGGAGTTGTGTTCCGATTTCTTACCATTTTCCCCACATTTTTAGAGTTTGAAGTCAAGAGGAATAAGGTTCCCTGGCCGCGATGAAGAGAGTTTGGCTCCTATATTTACTCCTCCCAGATCGGTGTCAGCTTCAGAATCAAATGCCACTGGTGCTCAACAATTCCATCCCGATATTCCTGTGCAATCCTTTTCAGCTGAACAAACAAAAGAGGCATTTGATGTGGCTAGAAACAGTATAGAGCTACTTAGCACTGTCTTGTCCTCTTCACCACAACAAGATGCTCTTGAGGTAATTTTACCGATTTAGCCCTTTCTTGAGCCCCATTTTTATTTTAAAATGAATTTTGTAACAGTGATTTTTTTGGAGAATGCGTGGTTAAAAAGTAAGAAAAAGATTTCCGATTTTTGTGCAAATTATTATATTGAGAGAATGTGGTTGAAAATGAGTTTTTAAAAAAATGAGTTATTGGATAATGTGGCTTAAACAGGGGCTTAATTTCATTATAGATTTCATTTGAAAATTAATTTTAACATATAGCATTTCCACTCTAACAAAAGTTGCACAGGAAAGTGTCCAGATGAGAGTAATTTGTATCTGTTTGCTTAAAGTTTCACAGAGTGCTCACAATCTGACCATGTTAGAGTAAACTGCATTCTCCCAAATTCAGTACTAAGCTCAAAAGTTCCATTAAAACATCACCCCGGTTCATTTTAGACAGTTTAGATGTCGTAACAGCATTTAGATTTTAGAGCACTACGAGCAAACGGTGCCTTATAAAGCCGTGTATATTTATCAACAAATCTCATCTGTGTTTATTAAAGGAAACACCATCTAGAGCATAAAGTCCGGTCTGGTAGCCAATCAATAGTGTAACTGATCCAATTCAGACAATGCCATGACCTCAACACATGCATGTTTGGCTAGATGTGAAAAAGATTTAGTTTTATTTTTGATATTGTATTATATAAAATTGCAATAATTATTCAGCGTGTTACCAGGTAGTATATTAGAAAAAATTGCATTATAAAAACTTCATCCATTTGCTCTTTGCATCATAAGCAACCTTTTTTTCTTTTGGCTTGTGCCATGCATGTAGATGAAATCTCACACGCATCAAAGTAAAGCTTTTTTGGGTAATCATAAATTTTTCGTTTTTGTGCCTCTGTTGCATAAATTCACTGGCTTTTAAAATCTTAGCCCCTTTTTGACAACCATTATTTGGAGGAAATAAAGTTTTGAATAGTGAGTTCTAGGAGAGTGTGTGGTTAAAAAAGTATGGAAAAGTTTTGGATTTACGCGCAGAATAATTATTGTGTGTACTTGTGGTTAAAAATGAGTGTAGAAAAAAGAGTTTGAAAATAATGGTTTTCAAATATTGGCTTTTAGGGCCATTGTTTAAAAATGAGTGTAGAAAAAAGAGTTTGAAAATAATGGTTTTCAAATATTGGCTTTTAGGGCCATTGTTTCTTTTTACGTAAGGAGCTCATGGGAACTCTGAACTTCCCTAACTTCGGCATTTTTCCCATATGATTTTCTTCTCACCCCTTTACCTAGAATTAGTCAATATTATTTCTCACAACATTTTGAATGACGATTGAATGTCATATGTCAAATCAACATTTTCAGAATTGTTTTAAAACCTCCAATCTCATCGTTTAGCTGACTTTACACATTAGATTTGTGTTTGGTGCACCGGGTTAGACAAATGAATATGGTATCAAATTATAATAGATACTACTAGTTAGATGGTATTGTGGTGGATAATACTATTTATTTTTTCATTTAAAAGAATGTTATTTACTAGGCCTAAACCCATTTCTACGATCCGTATTATGGTATATGGTTGGCATTCTCTTGAATGAAAAATCAAAGAATACTACTACACACCTAAATCACCATACTACCATCTACCTAGTACCATCCAGTATAATTTCTAGTAAATTTCTTCTATGGTCTAATCAGGTGCCCCTAGTTGGATAATCTTCATCGTAACCCATCCTTGCAAATATCGTGTCATATGTGCCCTCATGTTTATTCATACCATACCGTTCCATGTTTTGCTGCATCTAGAAAATGTTTTTGTACTCCCTTAGCTGTTTGTTGTTAAAGGTTACGGGTATTTTTGAGATTGTGTGAATTATTTATTTCCTCACATGAGATCACTTTCGATTTGTTGAGTAGGATGACTTGACCATCACGCTTTTACATCAGTGTCGTGAGTCCCAATATACTGTTCAGAGAATTATTGAAACAGCTGGAGATGATGAGGCCCTGCTCATTGAAGCACTAAATGTGAACGATGAAATTCTGAAGGTATTGTCAAAATACGAAGACATGAAGAAACCGTTGGTTGTTCAACGGGAGCCAGAACCTGCTATGATACCCGTAGCTGTTGAGCCTGATGATTCACCCCGTGTAGGAAAAGAAGAAACTTTAACAAGAAAACCAGCACGTGTTCGGACTGGGAGTCAGGGAGGGAACAACGGTGACATGATGGATGATCTTGATGAAATGATTTTTGGTAATAAAGCTGGTGGCACATCTGAAGCAGGGTCGAATCCGAATAAAAAGCAACAGCCACCTAAAGATGATCTCATTAACCTTTGAATGGAACACGTGATATTTGGAAATTAATGAAGCCTTTGACAATGTTGGTGTCGGGCTCATTTAGGTAGTGTCGATATTTAGGTTTGCTTGAACCATCAAGAGACGAAGGAACTACTACTATTTTTTCGTACGAGAATAAAACTTTTATTTGCATTATGTGAACATATTTTTGTACACTATTTGTCGATTAATCTGCAAATATTTGCTTGAAAAACTAGAGAAAGATTTTTTACTATCTTGTGTAGAAGAATATTTGAATGCATAAATAAAGACCACTCATTCATTTCTGTTATGGACTCATTTTTTTATGCAATTTGGAGGATCAAGTCTAGGGTTAGAGGTAGAAAAGTGATTCACTAAACACTGGTTCATTTATGTACAAGTCAATGGTGGCTTTCAATATTTGAATAAAATTTTTTGTCCACTAATAATTATTGTGTCGTGTCAACGTGTGGTAGATCATTTCTAGTCAATTATATTTTTTTTGATTGTTGAAACGGCTGGAAAAGGTGAAGTGTCGAAAATACTCTTTTAATTGGCGTCTATTTGGCCTCTGTTATTTCACCTCATAATGAGAGGAATAATAATTTTTTTAAAAAATGCGTAATTAAAAAAAAAATTTGAACTTACGTGTAATATTATGAATAATGTGTGGTTGAAAAAAAAAAAATGAATTATAATTTAATGGGAATAATAAAACCCAACGGGGAACAGTTCTTTCATTTTTAGATTAATTAACGACTGAATTAACCGTTTACGTCATTTTGTCCTTGTGTTGTGACTATCTTAAGCTTTGGGATGGTGCATAGCGCAGATGGAATCTTTGAATAAAGTCTGAAAGAAAAAAAAGATTTGGGACTGCTAATGCAATTATCCAACAATTTATAAATCTATAATGTGAAAATTTTCTTGTTTAATTCTTCCGCTCACGTGTTTAGCAGTAGTACTAGTAGTGTTGAGTAGATGGCATCGTGCGTACAGTGAATGGAGATGGCCGGAAAACACCATTCTTCCGCCCCCAAATTTCACCGATCTCCGCTTCTTATCTTCATTCTCTCACTCCTAACTTTCTCTTTCCTCTTCTACATTTTCTCCCCTTCCCCAACAGTTCCCCACGCCACTCTAAACCCTAATGTTGATTACTCCTTCGTATCCTCCCTCGAGAAATTCCTAACCAACTCCAAATTTCATACTACAGTTGCGGATGATACCGTGACTGGTACTGTTACCCAACAGGATGTTGAAAAACTAGATGTTTTGATTTCACGAAAACAGACTCGAAGGATTTATGATGATTCGTTTTATCCCCCGTCTTCACCTATTAGGGTTTATGTGTATAATATGCTGCCGAAATTTACTTATGATTTGCTGTGGTTGTTTCGAAATACGTATAAAGAGACCCATAATCTCACTTCCAATGGCAGCCCTGTTCACCGATTAATTGTACAAGTAATTCGTTATTCATTATTCCGAATTTTGTTTTAATGATTTTGTGTGAATTTATAATTTATGTGGATTTTTTTTTTTGGTAATTTGCTGTTGTAGCATTCAATTGATTACTGGTTATGGACCGATTTGATAGCACCGGAATCTGAGAGGTTGCTGAAGAATGTAGTCAGAGTTCACAAGCAGGAGGAAGCTGATTTTTTCTACATTCCATTTTTCACTACGATTAGCTTCTTTTTGCTGGAGAAACAACAATGCAAGGCCCTTTATAGGGTGTGAGTGTGTTCCCAAATACTATTGCTTTTTATACTTTCCTCTTGCTAATATGCATGATTACTTGCACCTATTTTACAAATAATGGAACTGTAAAAGAGATCTAGAAATCAGTATGCACTTGCAGTTAGCGAGTTTGTGCATTTTAATGGTGTTTCATCCCTTGCAATTGACCGTGAATTATGAAAGTTGACCATTGGGAACTTTCACTTCTCAGCAAGAATTGTCGGATGATATCATGTACTGATATATAACATTCTGTCTGTTGCTTAATCTCCTGTAAAAATTTAAACACTGTGAAGGGTAATCTTAAGAGTTACTGTATGCTCTGGATGTGATAGCCATTCATCCTACTCATCCTCTTAATAAGATTTAAATATACTAGTGACAGAAGGTAAGCTACCCGTGAACTTTATTGAAGGATCATTTGAATGTAAATAATCCAGCTTCTGTTGGCATTCTTTTTATCTGGTGCGTGTAAAATTTAACATGTTTTGGCATTTTTAGAAGTAGATATTTCTCACGGGATGAGATCCAAGAGGATAGTGAGTGTTGATAACTATACAATGATGAATTTCTTTCAGGGCAGTATCATGTCTGTTGGGGTAGAATATTTGCATGTATGAAGGGGTTTCTCATTCTATCAGTATAACTAGGTATCTATTTATAGATGTGTAATATGATGTCACATATGTTAAATCTAAAGCTGAAATTTGGGTTCTTTTGAAACTTTAAATCCAGATGATAGGTTCTCAGATGAGGACCAAAAAAAGGATTTTGCTTACTGGCTCTCTATTATCCTTGACATTGTTGGGTATCTCTACATCAACACTGTTCTGTTTGGACTTTACTTGCTAAAAAAGGAACCTGTTTCATCTTGAAATTCTCAAATCCATATTGGTTGTAATCATATAAGTGGAATGTTTAACAATTTGTGATTGTAGGAAGCCCTGAAGTGGGTCACAGACCAGCCGGCATGGAAGCGGTCTGAGGGTAGAGATCATATACTTCCAGTTCACCACCCATGGTCATTTAAATCTGTTCGCAAATCTATGAAGAATGCGATTTGGCTCCTTCCAGATATGGACTCAACAGGAAACTGGTGAGTGTTTGACTTGAGTTGTGAGTAGTACACTAAGCATATTAATTTATTGCTGCTGATATGACTGTTTTTGGCTTTTTAAGGTACAAGCCCGGACAAGTTTACGTTGAAAAAGACTTAATACTTCCATATGTTCCCAATGTCGATTTGTGCGACTCAAAATGCTTTTCAGATTCAAAGAGAAACACACTGCTATTTTTTCGTGGAAGGCTGAAACGAAATGCTGTAAGGTTTCATCCCAGGATCAAGAAAATTGTTTATTTCTGTTTAGATGTCCTAGTTATCCAATTCATTTGGACAGGGCATGCATATATTTCATTTCCTGTCTTTGTTAGTCAACTTCTTAGAATTTAATTTTTATGCTTCCAGGGTGGGAAAATTCGTGCTAAACTCGTGACAGAACTTAGTAGTGCCAAGGATGTGGTTATAGAGGAGGGCAGTGCTGGAGAGGCAGGAAAAGCAGCAGCTCAAAGTGGCATGAGAAAGTAACTTTTGAACTGTATGCCTAATGATGTTTCAGCATTATAGTAAATAAAAATGATGTTTTTTATCCACTTAGTTGCTTCGTTGGTGAGCAGGTCTATATTTTGCCTTAGTCCAGCTGGTGACACCCCTTCATCCGCTAGATTGTTTGATGCAATTGTCAGTGGGTGCATTCCTGTTGTAATTAGTGATGAATTGGAGCTTCCTTTTGAGGGCTTACTTGACTATCGGAAGGTAAGCATGTATTTGGCCATTCAAATTGTTTTTTTAGTGCATCTCCTACATGGATAATACGAGTTCATGACTTGAAAGAAGAAGGATCAACATAGTATATTCATAATCTAAAATTTCAATTTTCCGATTAATTACTTGAAAGAAATACTAGGATTGATGTCATAAAATTTGAGAAGTAGATTGAAGAAATTAATCAAATGGCTTTGAGAAGATTTCCCCACATGAATTTTATTACATAAATATAATAATAGCTAGTGAATTTTTTAAGCAGCAGCTTTGTCATAAAATTGTATGTTACATGTTTTATATTAATAAAATCTTCATGAGGCTTTTGTTTGATGGTGGAGGCTGTTGTTTTACTTGCAGATAGCTTTATTTGTTTCTTCTAGCGATGCATTGCAGCCAGGATGGCTCTTGACATTTCTGCAAAGTGTTAGTCCTGCTCAAATCAGAGAGATGCAATTGAATTTAGCCAAGGTATGTGCATCCCCAATTTGTTAACATAGCTAATCTCACTCCCCATGCTTCAACCTATTGGTCGTGTTGGAATTAGGGCTGCAGTGATTTCTTCTTACACCATTTATAATATATGAAACAAACTTCCAATCCCCGGACTCCATTTGTTCAGCTAATTTGATTTGTTTTCGATTTCTGGATCTAAGTTGGTAAACAATGTGAAATTGAATTGAATTTAAACATTGTTACATTGCAGCACTCGAGACATTTCTTGTATTCTCACCCAGCTCAACCAATGGGGCCGGAAGACTTGGTTTGGAGAATGGTGTGTTACTCTTATCTGTATTTACTCTTAATACGCTGCCATCATTATTTAGTGTTCTTGTTGCTTCAATCTAATAAATTATTTTGCAAGAAGTGACGTACTAAGAGTTGGTTTTTCACACTGTACCATTGATGGATGCTACACTTTTTAATATGTGGATTTTGTCGGTGGTAATGGTGGCTTGGCGTTGGCTGTTGGCCCCATGTTTAAGAGTAGAATAAGCTAGATGGACCCCTCTTCTGGGTGCCTCTTTTGAACTTCTGGATATTCTCTCTCCCTATTTTGGAGGGGTGGATGGGCACTCACTTTATTATCTGATAAAAGGGAGAATATCCTTATTTTATTATTGACCACTGTTAGAAAGGCATTGATGTGATTCTGAAAGCTTGATACTTATGTATTGAGTTTTTACAAAATGGGAGGAACAGAGATGAAGTTTGGAATTTTGATATTAATGTGGTATCATTCTTCTTTCTTTAAATCTCAATGACACCCAGCAGGCATTGCGAACATCAACAATAGCAAAAAATGGGAATACTAGATAATAAGATAAAGAAGAATAATTTGCATTGATTGTGTGTGTTGTTCTTGTTTGGGTTGGGGGGATCTTGTCTTTCATTCCTTCTTCGTAAGTGCTGGTTATTATGATATGTTGAATGAAAGTGTACCAAGCAGGCATCCAAGTTTTAAACTAATAATTCTGATTCCTGGTGGTGTGAACAGATGGCCGGTAAGTTGGTGAACATGAAGCTTCATGTACGGAGGTCACAGCGTGTGGTGAAAGAATCAAGGAGTCTGTGTACTTGTGAATGTAGACTTTCCAATAGTACAAACCCACAGCTCTTTTCTTAATTCTTTATTTCAGCCTCTTCCCAGTTTCGCTTCTCTTTCTTCTTGTATCGTGTATCTCAATTCTTGGAACAATATAGTGTAAGACCATTTGGCTAAAATGTTATGTATAAGTTACTTTTTCTTTCACGCGAAATTCAATTCACGTAATCAAGTTCATTGTGTGAACATCAACCCATTATGCAGCTGTCTTCGAACTTAATAAATCGCTTATTCTTTCTCCTTTTGGCAATATTTTAATTGTTTTAGAGAGAGAAAAAGAAAATGATATGGCATGTGATGAGGACAAAGTAACGTGACAGGCCATGTTTTTCCAATTCCACGCCCCCACTCCTTAAATTACGGAATATAGGGTCCACATGGTTAGAGCTTGGGACGTGCAAACCATGAAAATCATAATCAATGTTTTATATTATAATGGTTGTTAATTAGTTGTTTGTGTCACATGCAATTGGAACTTCCAGGTAACAGACCACCGACGGATGTACTGGACTGATTATTTCCTAATTAACTTGGATATAATTTTGTAAACAATGTAATTTACCCAAGTATGAAATGGGATCCTCCCAAACAATATAATATGAATAATCGCGCGTCACCGTCTTCCTATTCTTGCATTTTCATATTCATCGATTTAAAATTTAAAATACATACTTTTACTAATGGAAATATTGAATTTAGAAATAAGATGTTTGGCCTGATTTTCGACACGAGCGACTATAATGTTTATCTAAAGTTAAGCCCTCGTTTGATTGTGCTAAAACTCAAAATTTTTGTATACTTAGATAAAAATGATGAAATGCACGATTTAAAAGTTGAAGGTTCCCTAAAAATGTGTGATTTTTTTTATCAATTTTTTAGTTAAATCAAACAGGCTAAATGGGATTTTAGAAATTGTTTTAAAAGTTGAAGGTTCCCTAAAAATGTGTGATTTTTTTTTTATCAATTTTTTAGTTAAATCAAACAGGCTAAATGGGATTTTAGAAATTGTTTCATATTTTGCAAATATTATAACTATCTTTTCATTTATCTGTTTTTCTATCATTGACTTTAAAAAGGACCATAAAGAAATCTTTGTACGAACAACTGTAAATGCGTCATCGTGTGCCAACATCCTTAAAGACAGTAAAACGCTGCCCTGTCAACTGTGGTAACTAATGACATTGTACTACAATATAAACACACAGACAGACACACAGGGTCAGAAGGAGAGGAAGAAGCTGTCTTTTGAAGAAAGTGGGGGAGCCGGCCCGGCGGTGGAAAACCCATGTCATATATGTTTGTCTCAACCCAGTCTTAAGGTAGAATAATACATTGTTTCAATTGATATATACATACTTTCAATATGGATATCAATACGTGAACTCAGAGCTTGTTGTCCATAACTAACAAGTTCAATTATTTTGTTCGTTACTGGAAGGAATATGAAGCTGATTGTTCTTTCTTGAAATGGTGCTCTGATCTTTCCTTTTACTCTCTACTGTGTATGTGTGTTACTTTTTTCCTTTTCAAACTTGATTTTCTAAATCTTTATAAAGATCTGATTGTAATTTATAGATAATGTTTCCGGTTTCTCAGTAGATCGAAGCTCTATGCCTTTATTATGACTTTAGGATCCAATTCAGACAATGCCAAATATTTTCTTTAGATCTTGTTAATATTTCATTTGACTAAATTTGCTCGTGATTCGCCTAGAGCTCTCTCTCTCTCTCTCTCTCGCTGTATTTAGCTTTGAATAGATTGTCATCCATAGGAAGAAAGCTACAAATAAAATAGAATTCTACTAATCTGTAAATGTGGTGCAGGGCCATCGAGTGTAGATTCTAATATTAGTATTTGAAAATGGCATCAAAATCATTCAAGGCAAGCAGATCCAATCTATCAACAGCATCATCGGATGTGCTGGATTCGCACAATGGTAAGCCTCCGCTGCTCCCACATGTGACATTTGCTCGGAGGACTTCATCTGGCCGATATGTCAGTTACTCGAGGGATGATCTTGATAGCGAACTTGGAAGTGTTGATTTTATGAACTATACAGTGCACATGCCACCAACTCCGGATAACCAGCCCATGGACCCCATCTCTCAAAGGGTTGAAGAGCAATACGTGTCGAATTCACTCTTCACCGGTGGATTTAACAGCGTTACACGAGCTCATCTTATGGATAAGGTTATTGAGTCAGAAGCAAACCATCCACAAATGGCTGGTGCAAAAGGGTCGTCTTGTGCAGTTCCTGGATGTGACGGCAATGTCATGAGTGATGAAAGGGGAAATGATATCCTCCCGTGTGAGTGTGATTTCAAGATATGTAGAGATTGTTACTTGGACGTGATCAAAACTGGAGATGGGATTTGCCCGGGGTGTAAGGAGCAGTATAAGACTACTGATTTGGATGAAGCAATGGAAACTGTGAGAGCACTTCCTCAACTCCCACCGCCATCTGGGATGTCGAGAATGGAGAGGAGGTTGTCATTGATGAAATCAACAAAGTCAGCACTAATGAGAAGTCAGACGGGGGATTTTGATCACAACCGGTGGCTCTTTGAAACAAAAGGAACCTATGGATATGGAAACGCTATATGGCCAAAGGAGGGAGGCTTTGAGAACGGGAAAGATGATGACTTTGTTGAACCTACTGAGTTAGTGAACAAACCATGGAGGCCACTTACTCGCAAACTTAAGATTCCAGCTGCTATTCTTAGCCCATACAGGTACATTCTCTATCATGTTTTGTTCTTCAAACGTTATGATATGATTCTGGTTTGTACTTTTCTTTCCCATTGTTCTTGCAAAGATGTCATGATTATGCAAAACGTCTTATCATCTATTTAATCTTGAGATCGAAAAACTGATAACAAGCACGAACTTTTTGGTTTCCCATATAGCTCCAGGGTAGTCGATTCTCAAATGCATACAGAGTTGTTTGCATCCATCCGATACATTTTTTAAAATGGGAGCTGATCATCATTTTTTTCTTGTATTCTCTTGACTTAATAGTGTAATTGCTAAAGATCTAGCTGAATTGGATCTCTCAGTAGAACTAGCAATGAATTGAACAGAATGGAGAAAAAGGATTCACTGGCTACATATTTATTGGGAACAAGACTTTGTTGATGTTGTATTAACTTTTATAGTCTTTAGCTCAAAATTCGGATGTTAAGACGCACTTGAGCATCTTCAAACGTTTGGAACTCTAAAAAATGTTGCTGGTGTGTTTTCACTTTTAACTAGAATAATTATAGCTTGAAATACCAAGGGAAAATAGTCATTTTATCGTTACATGACCATTTGGCACACGACATACATATCATGCGATGTATTATGGTCCATCTACTGAGTACATGCTAATTTAAACTTTGTACTTCCTTTTTTGTCTCTGCTCACAGGCTTCTTATTGTTATACGAATGGTAGTTCTTGGGTTTTTCTTGACGTGGAGAATCCAGCACCCCAACAATGACGCTGTCTGGCTCTGGGGGATGTCTGTGGTTTGTGAATTATGGTTTACTTTCTCTTGGATTCTTGACCAACTACCAAAGCTTTGCCCCGTTAATCGAGCTACAGATCTTAATGTCTTAAAAGAGAAATTTGAAATGCCTAGTTTAAGCAATCCTACTGGCAAGTCTGATCTTCCCGGCATAGATATCTTTGTCTCTACAGCAGATCCAGAGAAAGAACCACCCCTTGTCACTGCTAATACCATATTGTCTATACTATCTACCGATTATCCAGTTGAAAAGCTTGCTTGTTATGTTTCTGACGATGGAGGGGCACTTTTGACATTCGAAGCCATGGCAGAAGCTGCAAGTTTTGCAAATATGTGGGTCCCATTTTGTCGCAAGCACAACATTGAACCAAGGAATCCAGAAACTTATTTCAATCTGAAGAAAGATCCTTACAAGAACAAGGTGCGTCAAGACTTTGTCAAGGACCGTAGACGAGTAAAGCGCGAGTATGATGAGTTTAAGGTTCGGATCAATAGCCTGCCAGACTCTATACGGCGCCGATCTGATGCTTATCATGCAAGGGAGGAACTTAAGGCCATGAAGGAACAGAGACAGACAAAAGGAGATCAACCTGTAGAGGTTATCAAGGTCAAGAAAGCTACATGGATGGCAGATGGAACCCATTGGCCTGGAACTTGGCAGAATCCTGCACCTGAGCACTCTAAAGGTGATCATGCGGGAATAATACAGGTATAACCAAATATATCTGCGTGCCTGTTCTAACTTGCAATTTAAGCTCAAGACCCGAAAACTTACCGACTGTGAAGAACAAGTGGTCGGTCATATAACTAATAACCTCTTGTTCAAATGATGCAGGTGATGTTGAAACCTCCAAGTGATGAACCACTACAGGGAACAGCAGAAGGTGGGGTGATTGACCTGACTGATGTTGATATTCGTCTCCCCATGCTTGTTTATGTTTCCCGTGAAAAACGCCCTGGATATGATCACAATAAGAAAGCAGGTGCCATGAATGCTCTGGTTAGAGCCTCCGCAATCATGTCTAATGGCCCCTTTATTCTTAACCTTGATTGTGACCACTACATCTACAACTCCCAAGCCATGAGGGAAGGAATGTGTTTCATGATGGATAGAAGTGGTGATCGTCTATGCTATGTGCAGTTTCCTCAAAGATTTGAAGGTATTGACCCATCTGACCGCTATGCCAATCGCAATACTGTTTTCTTCGATGGAAACATGCGTGCTCTTGATGGGCTACAGGGTCCAGTTTATGTCGGAACCGGTTGTCTCTTTAGGCGGGTTGCTCTTTATGGCTTTGATCCACCTCGGTCCAAAGAACACAGCACTCGCTGGTGCAGCTGCTGCTTTGGCCGGCGGAGAAAGCATGCCACAGTTGCTAGTTCCCCAGACGAGAACCGATCCTTGAGAATGGGCGATTCTGACGACGAAGAAATGAACCTCTCGCTTTCTCCAAAAATGTTTGGAAATTCTAATTTATTGATGGATTCAATACCGGTGGCAGAGTTTCAAGGTCGTCCTCTGGCTGATCATCCAGCTGTGAAGAATGGACGACCACCTGGTGCTCTTACCTTTCCCCGAGATCTTCTTGATGCGTCGACTGTTGCAGAGGCAATCAGTGTTATCTCCTGCTGGTATGAGGAAAAGACTGAATGGGGACAGCGGGTTGGATGGATTTATGGGTCTGTTACAGAAGATGTTGTCACAGGTTATAGGATGCATAACAGGGGATGGAAATCAGTATATTGTGTGACTAAGCGTGATGCCTTCCGTGGGACTGCCCCAATCAATCTCACAGATAGGCTTCATCAGGTCCTTCGTTGGGCTACTGGTTCAGTCGAAATATTCTTTTCCCGCAACAATGCCCTTCTGGCAAGCTCAAAAATGAAGGTTTTGCAAAGGATCGCGTACCTCAACGTCGGGATTTATCCTTTCACTTCGGTTTTCCTAATTGTCTACTGCTTTCTCCCTGCACTTTCCCTGTTCTCTGGCCAGTTTATTGTTCAAACCCTCAATGTCACATTCTTAGTATACCTCTTGATCATTACTGTAACACTCTGTTTGCTTGCTGTGCTTGAGGTCAAGTGGGCCGGCATTGAACTAGAAGAATGGTGGAGGAACGAACAGTTCTGGTTGATTGGGGGGACTAGTGCTCACTTGGCTGCCGTGTTTCAGGGGCTGCTAAAAGTTATTGCTGGAGTCGAGATCTCTTTCACCCTGACATCGAAATCAGCTGGGGATGATGACGATGACGAATTCGCTGATCTCTATCTCGTCAAATGGACATCCCTCATGATACCGCCTATCACCATTATGATGGTTAATTTGATAGCCATAGCAATTGGATTTAGCCGCACAATTTACAGTGTTATACCACAATGGAGCCGTCTTTTAGGAGGAGTTTTCTTCAGTTTTTGGGTTTTGGCACATCTCTACCCCTTTGCAAAAGGGCTTATGGGCAGAAGAGGGAGAACTCCAACAATTGTTTTTGTATGGTCAGGACTTATTGCCATCATAATATCCCTCCTATGGGTGGCCATCAATCCTCCAGCAGGCAGTAACCAGATTGGGGGTTCATTCCAGTTTCCTTGACAGTTCCTTTTCGTTTTTCACCGCAGGAGTTTCAGAAATTTCTCGTGCTGTTTTGGTCTATCTCAATACCTTGCTGGCACAAGAAATTCTAAAAAGTTCTCAGCCCCAACCGGATGGACTCGAAGTGAGTTTACTATAAATCTATACATCAGTTGAATTCTTTTCTTCAATCAACATTTTATAAGCAACATACAAACTGTTGGTCTCTATACATTGTTTAGTTGTAAGAAATGGTATAGAGAACTTTGTAGTTTTTGGTATCACGTTGAACAATATTCATTTATTTTTGATTGTGAGAGTAATCTCAGAGCATATGTTGAGACTATAACTTAAATGGCCTTGGTATCGAAAGCTTCCTAGTAACTAATGGGTCAACTAAGTTAATGATACATAAATACTTAAATGAGCTATTGAGATATGCACCCCAATGACTCACGTGCATTGGCCATGGTGTCTAGTCTTACCATGGGTTCCATTGGCTTTACATGTGACCGTGGGTGACAAAACACGACACACAAATTAAAGTTAGATGTTGTCATTGTGGGTTTGAATACGGTAGTATCGCACTCAAGTAAAATTTGGACGAGGCACTAATGTTGGACATCATGGCATGCAACGAATCAAATTGACCATAAGAAGCGTCAAGTATGAGGCTACGTTGTGGAGCACGTGAGTAACCATCAATGCTCGAGACTCAAATGGAGTGCTCCCTTTTCACCGAGCAAGTTTTAAATGGATCGTATGTTGCACTCAAGCAAGTTTTAAATGGATCGTATGAGTATGCAGGGGGAGATGGAACATCGATTAACGCATGCATTGGGAATACATGAGTGGATTGGCACCAATTATAATAAGGGGACATGTTATGGCGACCATGCTAGTTAAGCTACATGGGTGAGAATAGGCAACAAGTCATGATTAGACTTGAGATAGGCGAACATTAGCTTTAAGGTAGGAGCAAATTTTAGTGTTACACGTGTAAAAGTGTCTTGTTGTAAAACTTATAACTCGTTTCGTTGTCAAATAACAACTTGAAAAGATAATAAGACGCTAGTTACAGAACAAAAAATAAAAGAAGAGTAATCCTAGTTATCTATAGTGTTCGCACGATAATCAGCTACTTCTATTACTACGTAGACAAGATAATGATCATATTTTATTATTCTTTAAAAATGCTAAGCCTTTGTTTGTCTTCATTAAAAATAGTTTTTTATCTTTGAGAGAATCAGTTTTGAAATAATGATTTTTTGGATAATGTGTGACTAGAAGTAAAAAAAAAAAAGGGATTTACGTGCAAAATATTTTATTGTATGAACATGTAATTAAAAATAAGTTTGAGAAAAGAAGTTTTGATTTAGGTTTAGTTTGGCATGAATTTTGCTTTTCCTTTCTGAGAGTGCTTTCAGAACAAGTCACATTGAATTAGCTTTCTCTAAACTTTAAAAGAGTACTTTCATAAAATTAGTAAAACATGTTCAAAAACGGCTTTTGGGTCTTAAAAGGTCTGATTTTAAAAATTATTTCAAATAGACCCTTGATGGAAGACGAAAAGGGGCTAAATGGGACAAGGATTTTATTTTTATTTTTTTCGTTTATTTCCTACTTGTCCTACAATTTCCGCATTTCTTGTCTACACCGAGTACATTGTCAACTCTTTACGCTCTCCAGGGACGCGCGTGTAACATTCCACCATTTTTGTAACGTAAACTGATGCGCCACGAAAACCAGACACAGATACAAAATCTAAGCCCACGAAGTTGAAACCAAATCTTGCAAGAGTAGCATATAGTAAATTTAACAAGGGAACACAGACCAGAGCGACGGGACAGCCATGAATGTGTTTAGGTTAGAGGAGGACATAAGCCACGTTCTCAGCATAAATGTTCTTCTCGTCAAACCATGAAATCCTGTGCTGGTATGTATCAAACCATATTACCAGTATAAAAAGTGTGTGCCAATTTCTGCAGTAGCTTTTTATTTAGGTGAAATTTTATTGATTTGATAATAAAAAATTATATTTGCTGCTCATAAATACTGTTTTTATTTTCAAGAAATATGACTGTTCTGTAGTTTATTGCTGGGAGTTCGGCTCGGCGTTTATGAATGATACTGTTAAGAAAGTGCTTAGCTGTATTTGAAGGATATAGATTGTTGCAATGTAGACTCAAGAACTGTAAGCTGTAGTGTTCATTACGAGGTACCCTGATTTCTTCACAAGGCATTATTCCTTCTACAATACTGTCATGAAGCTAATTTTTGTTGGAACCTCCATCTGTATTGTCTGGTATATGAGGTTTCACAAAGTAGTAAATCAAACATACAACAAAGACCAATATACTTTCAGACACTACTTTCTGATTCCTCCTTGCTTTCTGCTGGCTCTTTTTGTTCATCATAAGTTTACAGTATGTTAGAATTTTTGTTGTTGTGACAATTTTTTTAGACAAAATGATTATTATAAAAGAATTGTAAAAGTCAAGAAGTATTTTGGAGGGTTGTATAGATGAATTAAGAATATTTGAATTCGAGTATGTAATAAGTAGAAAAAGTCGTCAGATTTACGCTAGCCTATTGCCTAGCTGATACTGGAGCAGAAAAAAGCATAGTCATTGTCGCCCGACTCTCGTCGATCAACGACATTATACGTGAAACTCCAATTCGTGTTTTTTCAAGAGTTCTATTTATCCTATATTAGCCCAATACCTCTTATTATAAATACTCAATTCCCAGTATGTTTTTGTTGGGTGATTGAACATTATTTTATATCATCATAACATCATTCTAAGATCCAAGAACACATCCAAACATTGTTTGATTCTTGAGATCAATCAACCACAAGTTTGGAAAATATCAAATTTTTATAATCCAAGACATCCACTTCCTAGATATAATCAGGAATGTACTTTCTCAATAGCTTTCTGAGGTAGCTGAAAATTGAGGGAGGTTGGACCAGAAGTATAGGAAGAGTACAAGAATAATGTGTTTTTGGTGATCCCCAAGAGATACACAATTGCAGAAGATTGAGAGCAGGTGTGAGTGAAGCACGTTCCAGCGGGTTTTGGAGATTGTATGAATTAGATCAACGAGTTTAGTGAATTTTTTTAGGTTGGATCATACTGTAAGTTCTTATTATATATAATGTAAGTTACTGGTTTGGTCCCAGAGATTTTTTACCCAGTTAAGAGTTTTTTACGTCATCAATTTTTGTTGTTGTTTACATTATTGATTTCATACAAGCCAACAATTCAACATATGATAATTAATTCACTTGAACTAAATCTAGAGTAATTAATTATTGTGACTTGTTGCAATATTAATCAACAATAATTTTTAATTTTGCATTATTCACCTATTTCTAGGTGATTTGAGGGTTGAATGCGTAACTTTCACAGTAATCGAGGTAAGAGAAGTTCATCTTTTCCTTCCCATTTACTCAACTCAATGTCAATTTTGCAAGACCACTAGTAGAACATCATAGAATTTACTGAACTGGAAAAAGTCAGCGTTGTAGGGCAAGTAACAATAATCATATCCTTACTACTACAGTTGCAGTTGATGATTATGTATAGGGGCGGACCCAGGAAATTTTTCCAGTGCGGGCAACCCAAGAAATTTTGCTGCTTGCCACTAAATTGCTAGGTTGTGACCAAATCAAAATTCTTTCAAACCGTTTGTGATAGATAGAACTTCCACACTCGTACCAAAATTCTTAATGGCTAGCCTTAAAATGTTTAAATGACCATTCATTGCCTGAAGATATATAAGCTGTATGTGAGACTCATTTTATACATCTACATAACTGGTAAGGCTAGATATAAACTGCTAAGCTCACAATTCAGACACATTTCAAATCCCCATCTAAATTGGTCTCCCTCCTCCACTCTGATTAAAACCATAGAGCCTCTGAAACAACTCTTGAATGTAATGCAGTTTACAATTTAGAAAATCTTCCTATCCTTAAGTTATATACAACATTTCTTTGTAATCCCATTTGATATCGACAAGTCAACTAACAACATATAAAAACCAATATGCAAAATTTTTCGATTCATGGCTATAAATTACAATGTGCACACATTGAGTCTTTGTTTTTTGCAGAGCATCCATGATAAGGAAAAGCCCAAAAAGAAATCTTAAAAAGAACAACTCAACGAGAAAAGGAAAATTCAACTTAACCAAACTTGTAAAAAAGTCATGTAAAGAAACGCACACCAAATATTGATTTTCATATGTTATGTAACACCATACCATTACCACCTGAAGAAAAAATCAGCACAAATAAAATAAGCATCAACAATCATAGATTAAAACGGTTGGCATTTTCAGCAAGGGACAGTTAACTATGCTCAAAGGACTACAACATGAATTCCGAAATCACTCGCTGTGATAGCAATCAAAACTTGACTAGTATAATTTTCGAAGAATAATGCAGCACGAATACTTCTTTACGTTTGAATTGCGCAACCCAAATAAATTATACAAACTGATGTTTCAATTTGGAATAAAACTCTTATTATCAGAGCACAAACATGCAGTAATCAAGTAACTGAATCAAACAAAATAAGGAGTAGAAGAAGATTACAAAAAATTATCCGATAATTACTTCCTTCAATTGATACCCACGGCTTCACTTCTTCAATTTCATCGATTTTATGAATTTGGGACCTTGTTGTTTTGGTAAGCAATTGGGGATTTCAGTTCAAAATTTTTCAATTATCTGTGGCGAGTCGGGGATGTGCGTGTTTGGTGTTCAATCGGTTGGGATTCTTGGGAATTGGAATGGATTGGGTGTGTGTTATATAAATTGGCATCCTTCTATCTTTTGGGCAATGTTTTGGCCCACTTTCCTTTTTTCTTTAAGTTACATTTCTGAAAAAATTGGGGAGGCCCAAAGTCCAGTGCAGGCATCTCCCTGCACTGCCTTCATTGGGTCCGCCCCTGTTTATTGACAACATGAGGACTTTAGAGTTCTTAAATCAGCGCGTTACTCGAGGCTGATACTGCAAAATTTGCATTAGATGCTTGGTATTGGTCATGTGAAGTTATGGGGATATTTTACGGTTTCAGGGTCCTAGGGCAGAATATTCAACCAATACCATATATCTCTTTTTCATTTCATCGAAAATGGGTTTTGTGGTATAGACGATTATGACATCTCCCTTTACGCCTTGCAGTAATGATTCCTCTCGCATTACGACTTTTATCACAATGACGTTGTCCATAATCTTTGTCCATAGATCAAATTATTTCGTCGATTGGATTTTACTTGACCGTCTACGGTTCCATTGCATGTGTGCTGGGGGTAAAAGTTTTAGGGTCGTCACCTTACTCCTAGAAAAGAATCCACCGTTTCTTTCTCTTAACCTCATAGCTATGAGACTGCCTAAGGAAATTTGCAACCGCTGTTTATCAACCACTCAAAAGACTACTGGGATCTTCAACTTAGCTCCCAAAGGTAATCCACCCGGACCATTCCCAACCCATACAAGGAGTTTCGTTGAACTGGATCAACCCAAGTAAAATCGAATTCGATTATATGTTTGGGCCTCTTTTAAGTTACAGAAAATGAAAAGGACAGAGATAAGAGAAAGTAGAATCCAGGCACAACATTTTCGTGTCATTAGCAGCCACACCTGGGTCCAATGATTTCAAGTTGACTCAGATAATTAAAGTCCTACTACGAACAGATACATATATGCTTTTAAGTGACATCGAATTGGACCTAGTTTCGCCTACAGGTTCTTCGGAAATTCTCCTTTATCTCGAAGCAGTAGCAAATCTACCATAGTTGATACTACTGCAACAGAATGAGAAAATTGACAACTTGACTGGGAATTATGTATTTCTTCTGGGGTACGTAGTTGGCTAGAAAAAAATGCACTTTTTCTTTCTTTGTTGCTAGCATTGAACTGAAAAAAACCCAAATTCTGATAGTAGGATAAATATTATAACTGCTCAAATAATGATTACCGACTGGAACATTATGCATCTCTTTTTTTTTTTCTATATCTATTTATCTGGAGCTTGAGTCTTTAATTAATACTAGTTTAATTATATGCAATGACGTTGATTGAAACTTCATGGCTATATGATATACAAGAAAATTTTCTGAACACAGGTATCTCTCTAGTGTTACCTCTTTTTTAAAGATCTCTACATCTCTAAGGTGCAATCTTTCTTTAGGCAAAGTAATCTGTAATCATTTCCTGGAATGATCAGATAGAGCAGAAAAGGATAGAGAGAGAATAGTTCATTTTCCTTGCCGTTGCATGCATGCCGCAGCTTCGTTTTTGTTCTTGCTTTTACTTGGAAGAACCTTCTGCTAGTACAAATTACCTGGATCTTAATATGTGGAAACATGTTTCTGTATTCTACGTTTAGTGCAAAAGATAACACACAGAATTAAGCTGAATTGCAGGAAAAAATTTACCCACTCGATTGACCTACACTCGCGTGCGCGTGGGAACCGCGTGAATAAAAAATGCCAAAAAATCTCCCCCCATCCCCCTATTGTTAGTGTGCCGTCAGGGAGCATCATAGCATGATTGAATATAGGCCTCTGCTCTTTTATTAATATCTTTGATGGCATTAATATCTTTTATTAATATCTTTGATGGCATTTCAATGGAAGAACCATGAAAGAAAAGCTCAAGCTCTCTGCTTGATGTTGGCTACTACTTTTCTTCAAGGTGGAAGTAACAGATATTAGACTTGTCTGTTTTCTTTTTCCTGCTGGGGTTTTACAACATGGCGAGCCTGTGTCGATGAAACGACACATTTTTCAACTGTCTACCAAACTTAACATCTTCAACTGCCTGACTGACTACAAATTTGAGATACTGTTTAATTTGGCTTGAGTTGCTGCTATAAGGGTATGCTTGTGATGGGCTATTTTGTTTGATCTGTTGTTCCTAATGAAAATCTCATTTTTCTGCTACTTTGTCAATTGATTTACCAACATCTTCAGATTTCCGTAAATCCAAAGAGACTTTTTTTGGCAAGGTCGTCTTGGTTCGCATATCTTTTACCACCTATCTGGCACCTCGAACCACCTAGGGCCGATGATCAAAACGACAAGTGATGAAATCAAAATACAATGTAGTAACAATAAAAGGAAA
Source organism: Fraxinus cuspidata (assembly GCA_903798385.1). Classification (NCBI taxonomy): domain Eukaryota; kingdom Viridiplantae; phylum Streptophyta; class Magnoliopsida; order Lamiales; family Oleaceae; genus Fraxinus; species Fraxinus cuspidata. Next base: position 23,221 of record CAIGRP010018130.1, read on the forward strand.
AAATTAAGTTCTCACTCTACAACAAAAGATTAGTTTACCATGTATTTCGTGCTATAAGCATTTTCACCAAGGTAAGTGGAATCACAAACATTGATACAATAGTCTACAAAATCTCCAGTTAGAAGATGATTTGGTATTATAAATTTGAAATGCAATCTCTCTACAGATGATGACGATGAAACTGTCCTTTCGAGATCACAAGTTCCTGGTTCCATGATTTTCTCCACCTTTGATGTCTGCACAAGTGGGAGCTGATGTTGCAAAAATTGTTGAAAGAATTTGGGTAAAACAATGTTGTCAATCTTTAAGATAACACATGAAAAGAAAAATGATCTATCTTTTAAACTACACAGTGTTCTCAAATGTGCGCATGTACTTCGCAGATAGCTAGCTGCATATGCTTGATGCTTTTTCGAAACACCTTGTATATGAGATATGCGTGTGATAATGCGATCAACCAAATTTTTTGACCACATATGCACGTTTAAACAACAAAATGCATACGCATTGTGTTAAAAATATGTCAAAATTAGCCTAATAAAATTTAGTCCATTTTGATGACTTAAAAAGCAAATTGAGCCTAATAAACATCAAATTAGTCCAAATCATTCAATCCTATGAATTATATACAACACTCTGTATGATTTTGTCGTTTAAAAAATAAAAAATAAACAAATTTTACGAAAAGTTGCAAACTATCTACGTCGAGTCCGAGCCTCTTTCTTCGGTCTTTCTCTAGTTTTATTAGCAAATGATGCTAGTAATGCATAATTTTGGATTGTTTGTGGTTGTGATTTTGAGGAGGAGAATGACAATAATTTCTGTCCATAGGTCAAATCGGTCAGGTAATGTTCTGTCATCACTTAATGCAATTTTCACTTTTCATAATCACGTGGGGAAATCGGCCACATTAAAATTACCTATGGAGAGGTCCGTTTGATATCCAAAAACTGCTCATACACAAGAGGTAGTATAAATTTTGAGTTGAAATAAGGGAGTCCGATAAAGATGATTTTGCATCGAATTACACGAAAGATGACTTGGATGAAGATGAGATTAAATTGGAATCGATAAAGAGTTAGNTGATTTTGCATCGAATGACACGAAAGATGACTTGGATGAAGATGAGATTAAATTGGAATCGATAAAGAGTTAGACAAAATTTAGAATTTTTTTTTAAATTGATGTTCGTGTCTAATATAATTGTTGGAATTAATCATCAAGTAATTATAATATTTATAATTTTAAGCCCTTGTTAGAGCTCCATTTTTTAAAACTCATTTTAAACTACACGTTCTCTCATAAAATAATTATACACGTATTTCAAAAAAAAATTACTTTTTAATTACACATTTTTCAAAACATCACTGTTACATAATATATTTTATCTCAAAAAAGGAATCAAATAGGGGCTAAAAGTCCGATAAAGATGATTTTGCATCGAATTACACGAAAGATGACTTGGATGAAGATGAGATTAAATTGGAATCGATAAAGAGTTAGACAAAATTTAGAATTTTTTTTTTAAATTGATGTTCGTGTCTAATATTGTAGGAATTAATCATCAAGTAATTATAATATTTATGATTTTAAGCCCTTGTTTGAGCTCCATTTTTTAAAACTCATTTTAAACTACACGTTCTCTCATAAAATAATTATACACGTATTTCAAAAAAAAATTTACTTTTTAATTACACATTTTTCAAAACATCACTGTTACATAATACATTTTATCTCATTTTTTCCTTAGTTTATCCCCGATTGTAATATGTATTTTATAAATTTTAATGAAAATTTATAAAATGTTTAATCAATAAGTACCCATAAAAATGATTATTGACTTTCACATAGCGTTTTAAACTTTTCCAAATAACCACTTTAACTTGCTAAACTTTTTAATCTCTCTTCTGGAATAAAAAGAATTTCTCGCTCTAGGGCTCTGACTGAGAACAATGGCGATGTCAGGGAGAACACAGGGCATAGCAATGGCAACAAATTTCATGAAATCCCTAGTAATCCAAAGATCCTCCACTCTTCCTTCCAGCTCACGATGCCTCAGCGAAGCCGTTAGCAGCGAGGTTGTCACCTCCCACACCGCCAAATGGATGCAGGTACACTCTCTATGTATATATGTATGTAGGTAAATAGGTGCACAATAAATTTTCAATTTTATGTATCTAGGTACATAGGAACACATTAAATTTTCAAGTTTAGGGTTTATAATTTCGAAATAATAAGGGTCGGTTTTATTTTTAGGCTTTGACTTCGGTATCTGATCTTCTGCAACATGTCGTTTACTGCGATTTTAATATTTCGGGATTCGTCGCAAAGAACTGTAATTGAGCTTTTTGCCCACTTCTTTTTTATTTGCAATTTTTTTTATTTTTTATTTTATTTTGGAGCAGAGATAAAGACTAAGCAATTTATTTGTCGTGATATTACTCCCTTTCGTTCTATCTCATGTTCTGAAATTTGAATGTCTGTCTACTAAAGAAGTTTTAGGATTTAAATTTGAGAGATCAAAATAAAAGTCATCTTAATTGCTAAAAAGAATGTCATTTTTTTTTTCTTATTTCAAACCCCATTTCTCCATAGTATCCAATAGCCAGAGATGACTGTGTACGGGTGAGAATTTATAAAAATAGATTACATCTTTTAAGCTTCTTCTTTTGATCATTTGGCCATGATTATGACTGTATATTATTCACGAGAGTATCATATACACTAAGCAGAAATATTGAATTCTAAATGATGTTGTGAAATTATTAGTATTTTGGCAATTGATTACGTCACTTTAGCGAATTTCTCGTGTAGACTTTATTATGTGTTGTAGGTCGACGGCTTTACTAGTGAGAAATAAGATGTGCTGTTGCTTATCACTTGTTCTGTCCTTCCTCATAGAATATCTGTAAACACTATCAAAGTCTAGGGTTGAAGCGTGTCCGTTCTACTATCCGGTCTACTATAGAGCCAAACACTGGCAAGCTAAAGGAATTACAAATGCATTGGTACTAGTTATCTCTTTCCAAGAATTGAACAAAAAATATATATTGAAACCAGCTTAATTTTATTTTCAGACTGTTCAAAATTTATAATGTTAAATATAGCAGGAGCTATGAAAATGCGCTATGAAGATATGTGGGTTATTCTCATGAGCATTAATGGAAGTTTTCCTCTATTTTTGAACTTTTTTAACCCCATTTTAGAATTCTAGGCCAATTGTGTTAATGCCTATTATTTATCAAAGCTTACTTCATGGACGAACGCTATAGCATCTAAAACATCTAGCTGGAGCAACAAATATGAACCATTTAGCCAGTATTTTGGCAAAAAAATGAATATAACTTTCTGATCATCTCGTCTAATTCATAACAATATGTTTGGCCTGTATACCATTTAAGTATAACTGGACCAAGAATGCCTTTTTTGCCCATAGAATCAATGTTTCTATTTTCATAATTCTGAATGGGTATCGATTTGGTCCGATTTTCAAGAAATCTGGACCAAACCACCCTGTGCCTATCCCTAGGTTTAGCTTTATCACTTGTTTCTTTCCTTCATCTTAGAAGTTTTGTAAACGCCATCAGAGCTTCATTTAGAGTTCACATAGACATTATGAAAGCATCATTGCACTACAATAGAGCCGAAAACTAGCAAGCTAAAGGAATTTTCAATTTTGTAATGCATTGACGCGATTGATATCTCTTTCCAGTTATTGGAGAAAAAAATTGTAAGAAACCAACTTTAGCTTGCTAGTTTTCGGCTCTAAATTGTAAGAAACCAACTTAATTTTATTATTAGACTATGTTGAGAATTTGGTTTATTAAAATAGAGCAGATGCTTATCAAAATGAATATGTGCTACTGGAAACTTTTCTCTATTTGGACCCTTTTAAATCTGTATTTGAATACTACGATAATTGTGTGAGTGCCATATCTTCATCGGTGCTTAACATGACGTGGATGGCAAGTATAGCATCCAAAACACTTGGTTGGAACAATGAAGATGAACTATCAAGTCGTTATTTAGGAAAATAAAGGAAGATAACTTTCTGAGTTAGCTAGTCTAGTCTATAATGAAATATTTGGCCTTTATACCATTCAGTGAATATGAATCACAATATTCCAAGTCTCTGTGCTTTTCGTTTTTTTTTTTTGTTCATTTGGATTTTGTGAGGATTCACCAATTCGGAAATGAGACAAAGTTCTAGCAATAACTTGGGACAGCTCAGTAGTTTCTTTATCAGTTTTACGGAATATCATTATGCAAGCTTTCTTGTTCAATCAGCTTATGTGCTTGTAAGGTTTTTATGCATATAGTTTCCAGCAAATTTCATGGACATTTGGTTATAGCTTCAACTATTATACTCGTCCTGCTTTGCCTTCTGGAAACTCTTGCTACTTTGCATACTGTTATAGTTTTCTTGTACCACTTTGTTAGGAAACAAGCAAAAAATCTCCAATGGAATTAATCAATGAAGTTCCACCCATCAAAGTTGAAGGTCGGATTGTTGCTTGTGAAGGAGGTAAGTTTGCATAACATCTTTTAAGTTATTGTCACAATGTGAAGAGATTTCCATCTCTTGGTTATATAACCTGTGTTTTCTTATATTTCCTTTTCCTTCTTCCGAGTGCAGACAATGATCCTGCACTTGGACATCCAATTGAGTTCATATGCCTTGACCTGGATGAGCCGGCAGTATGCAAGTATTGTGGTCTACGTTATGTGCAAGATCATCACCATTAGGTAATGGGTGGTGCTGTAATAATTGCCGTCTTGGTTGAAGTGATTGAGATTGCCTCCGTCACAATTGGTTTTAAGAAGTATCTTGATTTTGAATATTTGCCTCAGTGAAATAAGGGTTCTTGTATTACCTTCTCTGTCTCTGTGCCATGCTGTGAATTTGACATAAAATTGTTCTAAATAGAAGTTATTTTCCCATGTCAACGGATTGTGTACCTTGGAGTTTGTTCCTTTTCCAATATTGGGATGGATTGGACGTTACACTAGGCATGGTTTAAGTTTCTTTTTTTTTTCTTCTTTATTGCTCTATACTTATCAAAAAAGAACAAATTATGGCCATCGTCCCCAACTTAACCTTCGTTTGCATTTCTCTACCTTCAACCTTTATTTCTTGGCATTCTTATCCCCAACCTTTCTTAACTTAGCGGCCTTAGTCCTCGTTAGCAGTTTCAGTCCAGTTCGCCGTCAAAGTGATAGAAAAAGTCAATATTGCCCTCAAGTTTAAGTAAAAAAGGGTACTTGAAACCACCACAAATAAACTGACCAAAAAATAAAATATGTTGTCATCTCCAAAAATCCCTCCTCCAAGGGATGACAAAAAAAAAAAAAAAACTCGTTAAACTCGATACCTGGAGAGATTATCCGTCTAATTAGGTATTCGGGTCGAGGATGGGGTTGGAGGATTTTGCCCTGGGTACGGGTAACAAGGGCCCAGTCATGTCTCGTTCCCTTTTTTTTTTTTAAGAAATAAATATTTTAAATGGAAAACTCCACGAAATTTCATTAGTTCTAATAGTAGATGACAATTAAGATTATTTAAGGAATATGACAAACAATAAGAATTATAGTTTAACAAATATATTTGAATAATTTAACTTTTTAGAATAAATAAATAAATTTAAAAGATTAACAAATATATTATTATCTCATTTTAATGTATGGAGTAATAAAATGAATTATTAAAAATTAAATTA
>CAIGRP010018136.1:0-31956 GCA_903798385.1 Fraxinus cuspidata
AAATCACAATTCAAAAATCAAAATTATTACTCATCAATCATAGACAATAATAAAACACCAGTCACCAGTTCACAAGTCAAAACAAACAAAAACAAACAAAAAGGGAGATGAAACCAGCGCTTACCAGCTACCGCGAGAGACTCAGCAGATCCTCCAGGCTGTTGGCAGCTCGGGCAGAACCTCCAGCCTCCAGGTCCAGTCGTCCAGCCATCTAAGCTCCACTCTCCAGTCCCAGACAGCAGCTGCCAGCTGCATTCCTCTTCCTCAGTCGCCTCTCTACATTCTCACGGTCTCGCCAGTCATCGCCAATCGCCTCCCTCTCTAGTCTGCTGATTTCAATTTTTGCTGGTAAATTGGTAATGGTCTAATGGATTCGCCGGGCTGTGGGAGAAGGTGTTATTGATTGGGTTGGGCCCTTTCAATTTTTATTTGGGCTTTATTTTTTTAAATATGGACCAACTTAGTAATTAGTAAACTAAAGAACGGCCCAACACCTGGGCCCCAGGCTAATGGATTATGGACTGCAGCTAGCTTCCCCTCCGCCCGCTTCTTCTCCATTTTCTCCAGCTGCAGCTGCTGGCTATGGACTGAAGCAGTGAGCCTGGCGGACCCAGCACGGGCAATCACGGGGGCTGGCCAGGTGCTGGGTCCACCCCTGATTGTATATGAATGTAACTCGATCTTCTAATCAAGGTGGTTTGTAGTACGATCAAGAAATGGAGAAAACTTTGTGCAAGTTAAGGATTGGCACTCCAGCGGAATTTCGAAGAAAACGATCTCTATCATAATCTCCAATTTACTAGCAATTCTGATTTGGAGGAGAAGGAAGTCATGGCTGGAAATTGAACTTTGAAAGAGCTTGCTACTCATAATTTGAATCAACAACCATTATGCATAACGTTTCCTACTTTAGATGCTACTGCTACCTTTAAACTAAAATTTGGACTAATACATCTCTTACCCACTTTTCATGGTCTTGCAAGTATAGATCCTCATAAGAATCTAAAGGAATTTCATGTGGTCTGCACGAGCATGAAACCTACGGGAGTGAATGAAGAGCAGACTAAATTAAGAGCATTTTTGTTTCCTTTGAAGGATTCGGCTAAGGATTGGCTCTATTATCTACCTTCTGGGAGTATTACCACATGGGATGAGATGAAGAGGTTGTTTTTAAAGAAATATTTTCCAACTTCAAGGGCAGGCAACATTCGAAAAGAAATATGTGGTGTAAGACGGGACAACAGAGAATCCCTACATACATATTGGGAGTGTTTCACGATGTTATGTACAAGTTGTCCCAATCATCAAATTAGTGAGCAACATCTCATCCAATATTTCTATGAAGCTCTTCTACCTACTGATAGAAGTATGATTGATGCTGCTAGTGGAGGAGATTTGGTAGATAAAACTCCCGAGGGCGCAAGGAGCTTATTTGCAAACATGGCAGCCAACTCTCAACAATTTGGCTCTAGACTCGACCTTCCTTCTAACCATGTTAATGAGGTAAATATCTCATCCATTGAATAACAAATTGCAAGTCTAACTTCTCTTGTTCGCCAAATAGTTGTAGGTAATATGTAGACATCAAAGGCTTGTGGGATTTGTTCAGCAGTAGGACATCCAACCGACATGTGTCCAACTCTTCAAGAGGACCCATTGAACAAGTTAATGCAGCATGTGGCTTTTCTGGACAACTGAAAAGGAACTATGATCCCTATTCGAACATGTATAACCAAAGATGGAGGGATCATCATAATCTTAGCTATGGGAATCCACAAGTAAATCAGCCTACAACTTAAAATCGCCCAAGTTTCCAGCAATATAAGCAGCCATACCCTCATAGACAACTACCGAGCTAAACTTCCAAGTCAGGTATGTCGTTGGAAGATATTTTTAAGTCCCTTGCCACTAATACTTTGCAATTCCAACAGGACACCAAAAACTTCCAAGGCCAGGGCCAGTATTCATTTGGACAATCAGATGGGCTAGATGGCAACTGCAATTAGTCGGCTAGAAGCGCAAAGTTCGGGGAAATTACCTTCTCAAAAAATAGTGAATCCAAGAGAAAATGTAGGTGCAATCATCTTGAGAAGTGGTAAAAAAGTTGAGATTTCGGTAAAGGCAAACCCTACATCATTGGAGCAAGAAAAATGTAAAAATGTTGTTGCGGACATAAATGTTCCAAATGACAATGACGTACCAAAGTGTAAGTTTTTACCTCTTTCTAATTATAAACCAGTACCCCCATTTTCCTCAAGCTTTAGCAGAATCTAGGAAATATGAACAAAATCAAGATCTATATGAAACTTTTCCTAGATGTGAGGTAAATATTCCACTATTAGATACTATTAAACAAATACCTCGTTATACTAAATTTTTGAAAGAATTGTGCAAAATTAAGAGGAAACAGAAACTTAAGGGATGTGAGAAGGTAAGAGTTGAGGAGAATGTCTCTGCAGTTATTCGAAGAAAACTCAATGCAAAGTGCAAAGATCCAGGTATGTTTACAATCCTTTGTACGACAGGTGATACTAGATTCGAGAAGGCCATGTTAGATTTAGGGGCTTCTATTAACTTTATACCATATTCTATATATGCTTCGTTGAAACTTGGACCTTTGAATAAAACTTGTGTTGTGATTCAATTGGCTGATAGATCTAACACCTATCCTACTGGTGTAGTTGAGGATGTCCTTGTGCAAGTTAATGATTTGGTTTTTCCGTTGATTCTATATGTTTGATATGAAAAATAGTGATCAAACTACCCCTATTTTGTTAGGAAGACCATTCTTAAAGACATCCAAACTAAGATAGATTTCATAGTGGCACACTTATTATGGAATTTGATGGTGAAATTATTAAATTTTATATTTATGATGTCATGAAATATCCTGAAGATGGTAATCATGTTGATGTGATTGATTATTTAGCACAGGAAGAACTTGATGGAAAAGACAGAATAAAAGTTGTAATTAGTAAGCATCTTGAGAAAGAGAATGAGGATTTAACCTTAAGTACTGAATTGAGGGAAACAGATGTAGTGTTGAATGATTTACCCTGGTTAGAGTAGCTAGGTAACGTTCTTTATATTGCGTTACCAATTTCTAACAAGAGACTTGTACCCTCTGTTTTGCAGGCTCACTCCAGATTTGAAGCCTCTCCTAGCTACCTCAAGTACGTGTTCCTTGGAGATAGAGGAAGGTTACCAGTGATCATCTCCAGTAAACTTAGTGCACCGCAAGAAGAAAAGCTTGTGCAAGTCCTTAAAGAACATAAGACAGCGATAATTGCAAATATTAAAGGAATTAGCCCATCTACATACATGCATTGTATCTTACTTGAAGAGGGAGCAAAACCTTCTCGTTAACCACAAAGAAGGTTGAACCCACTTGTGATGGATGTAGTGAAGAAAGAGATCCTCAAACTTCTTGAATTTTGAGTGATTTATCCTATTTTAGATAGCATTTGGGTTAGCCCAGTTCAAGTGGTTCCTTAAAAAACTGGAATAACTGTTGTGAAAAATCAGAATGATGAGTTAGTTCTTACCCGTGTTCAGAATAGGTGGCAGGTTTGTATAGATTATAGAAAATTAAATGCTGTGACCCACAAGGACCACTTTCCTTTACCTTTTATCGATCAAATGCTTGAAATATTAGCTGGTCATTATTACTATCGTTTCGTTGATGGTTACTCGGGTTGTTTTCAAATTGCAATTGCTCCAGAAAATCAAGAAAACATGCCCATTCGGGACTTTTGCATCAACACTCTAGCTACTTTCAAAAGGTGTATGGTTAGTATATTTTCATATTATATTGAGCATATCATAGAGGTCTTCATGAATGATTTCACAATTTATGGAAACTCCTTTGATAATTATTTGCATAACCTTATACTTGTTCTTGAAAGATGCATAGAAACTAAAATTGTGTTAAATTCTGAAAAATGTCACTTTATGGTTGAACAATGTATAGTTTTGGGTCATGTTGTTTCATCTAGGGGGAATAAGGTTGATAAAGCTAAAATTGATATTATTCAATCTTTACCTTATCCCACTAGTGTGCGGGAAGTTCGTTCTTTTCTTGGACATGCAGGTTTCTACCGTATATTCATCAAAGACTTCTCCAAAATAGCACTATCCCTATGCAAGTTGCTACAAAAGGATGTGGCTTTTGAGTTTGATAAAGCGTGTAAAAAGGTGTTTGATAAGCTGATAGAATTGTTGACTTCTGTTCTAGTTATCTAACCCCTTGATTGGAACTTTCCTTTTGAGATATGTGCGATGCAAGTGATTATGCAGTGGGTGCGGTTTTGGGTCAAAGGATTTGAAATGTGTACCATGCCATTTATTATGCTTCCAGAATTTTGATTGATACCCATAGAAATTATTCTACAATACTAAAGAACTTTAGCTGTTCCTTTTGCTTTAGAGAAATTTTGATCTTGTTTGCTTCGTACTAAGGTTATTGTTTACTCTGATCATGCAGCTCTTCGTTATTTGATGTCAAAGAAAGAGGCAAAACCAAGATTAATAAGATGGATACTTCGCTTGAGTGAATTTTATTTGGAAATCGAACACAAATGATGAACATAAAATTGCGTAGCACATTATTTGAGTCGTTTAGTTCATGTGAAGGATGAACTTTATTTGCAGGAAACATTCCCTGATGAGCAATTGTTCTCTACGAGTGTGACACTACCTTGGTATGTGAATATTGTAAATTATTTGGTTACTAATATGTTACTTCCTAGTTTGTCTAGTGCTCAAAGAAATAATGTCAAGAGTGATGCTAAATACTATGTATGGGATGACACATATTTATGGAAACATTTTGTAGATTAAGTGATAAGAAGGTGTGTTCCTGAAACTGAGATTATTTCTATGATCACCTTTTGTCATTCTTATGCTTGTGGAGTTCACTTTGAACCTAAGAGGAGGGGGAGAAAAGTGAATGTGGTTTCTATTGGTTGTCTTTATTCCAAGATTTATATTCTTTTTGTAAGTCATGCGAACATTGTCAAAAGAAATGTAATATTTCCCAAAGGAATGAAAACCCATACTATTCTGTGAAATTTTTTATGTTTGGGGCATCGATTTCATGTCGATTATGTTTACATTTTACTTGTTGTTGATTATATTTCAAAATGGGTGAACGCTAAGACCAGACTGATGATTCTAAAAGTTGTTGCAAATTTTATCAAGTCTAGCATATTCTCCAGGTTTGGAATCCCAAGAGCTCTATTATGTGATCGAGGCACTTACTTTTGCAATCAAACTGTGGAAACTTTGCTGATAAAGTACCATGTGACCTATAAGGTGTCGACTGCCTATCATCCGCAAACTAGTGGGCAAGCGAAAGTGTCAAACCGAGAGATCAAGTCTATCCTTGAAATGACGTCAATTCAAGCAGAAAAGATTGAAGTTTGCACTTAGATGATGCCTTGTGGGCATATAGGACTACATACAAAGCGCCTATTGGTATGTCACCTTATCGGTTAATGTTTGGAAAAGCATGCCACCTTTCAGTTGAGTTAAAACACAAGGCTTATTGGGCTATCAAGAGTTTTAACATGAAGATGAATGAAAGTAGAGAACATAGAAAGTTGCAACCACAAGAATTAGAGGAAATTCGCAATGATGCCTGTGAGAGTGCTAGGATTTACAAGGAAAAGAGGAAGGGTTTTCATGACAAGATGATCTCTAGGAAGGAGTTTAAAGTTGGTCAAAAAGTCCTTCTATACCATTCACGACTTCGTTTGTCTCCGGGTAAGTTGCGATCTCGTTGGATTGGACCGTTTGTTGTTACTAATGTTTTTCCTCATTGTACAGTTGAAATTCAAAGTTTAGCAACTTCCAAAGTGTTGAAGGTTATTGGCCATAAGCTCAAACCTTTCTACGAAGGTCTCTAAGTAGAGAATGTGACAACATTGGACCTTGAGGATCCAATATATACTGGTTGAAGAAGGAAGCATTGAGTCAAGTCAATGACAATAAACAAAAGCGCTGCTTAGGAGGCAACTTAAGGGGAGTTCGTTCCTTTATCTTTTAATCTTTTTATTTTTGCATTTATATTGTTGTTATTTTTGTCATTTTCTTTGTATTTCACCTTACATTGAGGATAATGTAAGTTTTAAGTGTGGGGAGGGGATTTAGATTTAGATTGTGTTTGAGTTGTATTCATATTAATGTGAGTTTAAGTTTTGAAAAAAAAATAAGAATGAAAATAAAATTTTGGAAAAAGGTGGTGGATTTTAAACATTTTTGGTTGTGTGTGCTATTTTTTAGATTCAATTAAACTTTTGAAGAACTCATAACATGATTGAATAAGTAATATCCCAACTTAGAGTTAATTGGTCTAGTTATTATCTTTGAGGATGGTAATAACCGAAGTTTGTAGACAAAAGTCGGTGAGATTTTGAGCCTTTAGACTAATACATCCATATCAGTCTCACTATAATCTTTCATGAGTGATATTCTTCCATGAATTGTTTCTCTAGAACTTGCCTTGATTCTCTTCAAAGTCATATTAATACATGCATGCATGAATATGATCAAGGTCATCTTTGTTATATAAGTTAGCTACCTGAGCCAAATAGCCTACCTTGTATTTAATTTTTACTTATGTTGAACCCCTTTGAGCATGATTGCCTTTTCATTTTTGTAAAGCCATGTTACAAGCTTTAACCTGGAAACAATGTATTTACCCAAGTTATAGAGATATCGAAGTATTATTCATCATTATGATATGTATTGGTGCGCAAGAAATAAGTGTAGGGGTGTATGGAGTTATGGTAGGGCTATGACTGGTGAATTGGAATATGATTTTCATTCTCAATTCACAAGTTTCATTTTACTGTAATAAGAAAATGTTAGAAGAAAAACAGATATGGTTGAGGAAAAAAAAAAGAAGAAGAAAAGAATGTGTAGAGGAAATGACTTTAATGTTACAAACTTGTTCATAATTCCTCCTAAAATGCTAAGAAAGGGATTTAATTATGCTGGATAGATGCAAATTGAAGGAACTGCTGAGTGGAGTGATGTGATTTATATGTCTTGTACATTTGAGCTTGAATTGATTCATGTTTGCTCCACTAGTTTCGACGGCTTTTGAGTTATATTCCCAAATATTTCCCACCTTGACTATAAGCCTCGTTACAACATTCGAAAAGTCTTATGATTTGAGTTATGCATGTGGTTTTATTGGTGGAGAATGAGAAGATATGCAGTAGATCGTCTCCATTGGAATGAATTTGAGCGAAACACATGCCCTTCAAATACATGAGAGTAGAGTGCTTATTTCCGTGAGGGTCTACGTGTTTGGTATACTCTATCTTCATATGAAAATGCTCGCTAATTAATTATAAATTGTGTGAGAATGTTTGTTCATGATATATTATGTATTTTAAAGAGTTTGGTCGTTCTATGTTTATGACGTTACAACCTTGGTGTTTTTGAGAAAAGTAAAAATTGAGTTTTGTTCGAGAACGAGCAAAAGCTAAATGTGGGAGAATTTGATGAGAATATAAAATGACATATTTTTCATCCCTTTATCTTATACTTTTTTGATTAATTAATGCCTAGATGTACTCAGTATTCTTATATTTTGATTTATGTTGCAATTGAATGAATAAGGTGAAATTTAGAAGAAACAAGTGAAAAGGACTACAATGGAATAAATACAAAGTTCTGGGACTGAAATCCAAATATTTAAAAGTTACGTTGAGCCTCATGATGAAGATTTGAGAGTGTTAGACATCAATTGGATGAGAAAAGAAGCCAAATGGATGAAATATAGTCAAAGTACTATCACATATCAACTCCCAGCCGAAAAAGTAATACTTTGGATTTTCAGTCGCAGTTTGAAACCCATTTTTGGCATAGGAAACGTTCGGACTGGAAATTTTGTATTTCTGGATGATTTCTAACCCTTTAAGTTAGCTTTTCAGCGCATCTTGAATCTCCTCAATCGAATATTGGGAGAGAAATATATGACCAAAATAGTGAAATCTATCTGAAAGAAGTAGATAAAGCTATGCGGTTGCATAGCTTTAAAACAATGTGGTCGCATCTGTTATTTCATGGAATTTCAGGGCCAAGTCCAAATCAACTATGCCGTTGCATCCACTTCTACTATGCGGTCGCATATCGCATATAGCATTTTCGGTGCACGAAATCTGGTTTTCGAATTTGACTCAAACACTTATTGAAACATATTTCAAAACGCTTTTTAAACCCTAAAACCGTCCAAAAAAGATAGAGATGCCCAAATTCCCATTTTTCTCTCTTTTGCTCTTATAATTCTTCATGAGTAGCTAAATTTTTGTACTTGGTTGAAGATTGAAGCCTCGGAACCAATCCAACTATGAAATCTAAATTATTTTCATTGTTTAATTCATGTTTTGAGTATTGATTGCCCTTCTGTACATATTTTCATGATTGTAACGTTTAATTGCTAGGAGACCTACTAATTTATTATTTGTTGCAATCTATCACTAAGTTAAATATCAAATTCGTAATTGTTTGATATCTTTAATTTATGAAGCAACTAGGGTTTAATGATTTGCTGCATTAGAAATTATTAAATTTTGGGAAGAACGTTTGACTAGACTAAATACAACTGCTTGTGATTGTGTTATTTAGTTTCTCCGATTTCTCTAATTATTAAGGTTGTTACTAGATTATATCCATAGCACTTGTCTTGGGTTTTTTAGTAATTAGGGTTAATTGGATCGCTTAAAATATTGGGAAGAACGTTTGACTGGATTAAATACAACCGTGTGTGATTGTGTTATTTATTTCATCGATTTCTCCAATTAATAAGGCGCTTACTAGATTAAATCCATATCGCTTGTCTAGGGTTGTTTAGTAATTATGATTAATTGGATCGCTTATTTTCTAATTAACTACAATTAAGGAGAAATAGGAAAATAATTCCAACTGTGAATATTCAAAGTGAGAATTAATATATATTTGCATCTATGATCAGTTGTGAAAGTCCAATGATGGATGTAGATTTAGACCAATGTTTGTTCTTTTGATTACTTTCATTATTTTAATTTGAGTTATCATTAGTTTATTTATTTAAAATTGTTTGTGTATAATCAAAACCCCCCCAATTTACATAGTATAAAATTAGAGTAATCACTCTTCGTGGGATCGACCCTTGCTTCCACTACTACATTTATTTTTAGAAGTTAAGGTTTTATTTTTGGGTACCTGCAACAGCACACCAAATTTTGGCGTCGTTGCCGGGGAGTTATTTAGTTTATTTTGTGCTTCTTATTTGTTTATTTTATTAAAAAAATTGATAATTTTTTATATTTGCGGTTTTGGCATAATTTTGACTCTGATTGGTCTAAGTCTTTGTATTTTGAAGGAAAACGGCATTATTAACAATATTTTCATCGTTTTGTAGGGTTTTTAGACATTTTATTATTTTTCTGTATTTTAGCGTAGAATTTTTGTTCATTTTTCTTTTACTCTAGCTTTTCCTTGTTTTTCATATTTCGTTAGAGTTTCTTTGAACGTGTACAAATGTAACTCGGTCTTCTAATCAATGTGATTTGCAGTACGATCAAGAAATAGAGAGAACTTTGCGCAGGTTAAGGATTGGCACTCAGAGGAATTTCGAAGAGAACAAGCTTGATCCTAATCTCGTATTTGCAAGCAATTCTGGTTTGGAGGAGAAGTAAGTCATGGCTAGAAATTGAACTTTGAAAGAGCTTGCAGCCTCTAATTTGAATCAACAACCATTATGCTAACAACTTTGAAAGAGCTTGCCCCCATCATCAAATTACTGAACAACTTTTCATCCAATATTTCTATGAAGGCTTTCTACCTACTGATAGGAGTGATTGATGCTGCTAGTAGAGGAGCTTTAATAGATAAAACTCCTAAGAGCACAATGAGTTTAATTGCAAACATGGCAGCCAACTCTCAACAATTTGGCACTAGACTCGACTTTTCTTCTAAACATGTTAATGAGGTAAATATCTTATCCATTGAACAATAAATTGCTAGTCTAACTTCTCTTATTTGTCAAATGGTTGTAGGTAATATGTAGACAACAAATGCTTGTGGGATTTGTTCAGTAGTGAGACATCCAACCAACGTGTGTACAACTCTTTAAGAAAAACCCATTGAACAAGTTAATTCTTGCAAGTGGTTTTCCTGGACAACCGCAAAGGACCTATGATCCCTATTCGAACACGTATAACCAGGGATTGAGGGATCATCCTAATTTCAGCTATGGGAATCCACAAGTAAATTAGCCCGCAACTCAAAATTGCCCAAGTTTATAACAATATTAGCAGCCATACCCTACTAGACAACAATTGAGCCAAACTTCCAATTCAGGTATGTCGTTAGAAGATATTGTTAAGTCTTTTGCCACTAACACTTTGCAATTCCAACAAGAGACAAAACAATTCCAACAAGAGGCCAGGGCCAGTATTCAAAGTTTGGACAATTAGATGGGCCAGTTGGCAACTGCAGTTAATCAGCTAGAAGCGCAAAGTTCAGGGAAATTACCCTATCAAACAATAGTGAATCCAAGAGAAAATGCAAGCGCAATAATCCTGAGAAGTCGTAAAGAGGTTGAGATTCTGGTAAAGGTAGCCCCTATATCATCGAAGCAAGAAAAAGGGAAAAATGTGGTTGTAGACACAAAGGTTCCAAATGACAATGACGTACCAAAGTGTAACTTTTCACCTCTTTTTGATTATAAACCAGTACCCACTTTTCCTTAAGCTTTAGCAGAATCTAGGAAATATGGACAAAATCAAGATCTATATGAAACGTTTTGTAGATGCGAGGTAAATACTATTAGATGCTATTAAATAAATACATCGTTATGCTAAATTTTTGAAAGAAATAATTAAGAGGAAATAGAAACTTAAAGGATGTGAGAAGGTAAGAGTTGAGGAGAATGTCTCTTCAATTATTCAAAGAAAACTCCCTACAAAATGCAAAGATCCAGGTATCTTTACTATCCTTTGTATGATAGGTGATACTAGATTCGAGAGGGCCATGTTATATTTAGGAGCCTCTATTAATGATAGGTGATACTAGATTCGAGAGGGCCTTGTTATGCTTCATTGAAACTTGAACCTTTGAATAAAACTGGTGTTGTGATTCAATTGGCTGATAAATCTAATACATATCCTAAGGGTGTAGTTGAGGATGTCCATGTGCAAGTTAATGATTTTGTTTTTCCCAATGATTTTTATGTGCTTGATATGGAAAATAGTGATCAAACTAACCCTATTTTGTTAGGAAGATCATTCTTAAAGACATCCATAACTAAGATAGATGTTCACAGTGGTACACTTACTATGGAATTTGATGGTGAACTTATTAAATTTAATATATATGATGCCATGAAATATCCTCAAGATGATAATCATGTTTATTCTATTGATGTGATTGATTATTTAGTACAAGAAGTTTTTGAACTTGATGGAAATGATGGATTAGAAGTTGTCATTAGTAAACATCTTAAGAAAGAGAATGATGATTGAACCTTAAGCACTGAATTAAAGGAAACGGTTGTAATGTTGAATGATTAGCCCCGGTTACAGCAGCCAGGTAACGTTCTTTATATTGCGTTACCAGTTTCTAACGAGAGACCTGTACTCTCTGTTTTGTAGGCTCTCACTCCAAATTTGAAGCCTCTCCCTAGCCACCTCAAGTACATTTTCCTTGGAGACTGAGGAAGGTTACCAATGATAATTTCCAGTAAACATAGTGCACCGCAAGAAGAAAAGCTTGTGCAAGTCCTTAAGAAGCATAAGACGGGTATTGGTTGGACAATTACAGATATTAAAGAAATTAGATCGTCCACATGCATGCATCGAATCTTACTTGAAGAGGGAGCAAAACCTTCTCGTCAACCACAAAGAAGATTGAACCCGTCCATGATGGATATAGTGAAGAAAGAGATCCTTAAACTTCTTGAAGTTGGAGTGATTTATCCTATTTCGGATAGCACTTGGGTTAACCCAGTTCAAGTGGTTCCTAAAAATACTGGAATAATTGTTGTGAAAAATCAAAATAATGAGTTAGTTCACCCGTGTTCATAATGGGTGGCGGGTTTATATATATTATAGAAAATTAAATGTTGACCCGCAAAGACCACTTCCCTTTACCTTTTATCGATCAAATGTTTGAAAGGTTAGCTGGTCATTCTTACTATTTTTTCCTTGATGGTTACTCAGGTTATTTCAAATTGTAATTGCTCTGGAGGATCAAGAAAAGACAACTTTTACATGTCCATTCGGGACTTTTGCATATCTCGCATACATTTTGGACTTTGCAACGCTCCAGCCACTTTCCAAAGGTGTATGGTTAGTATATTTTCAGATTATATTGAGCATATCATAGAAGTCTTTATGAATGATTTCACAGTTTATGGAGACTCATTTGGTAATTGTTTGCATACCCTTACACTTGTTCTTCAAAGATGCATAGAAACTAACCTTGTGTTAAATTCTGAAAAATGTCACTTTATGATTGAACAAGGTATAGTTTTGGGTCAATAAAATTGATATTATTCAATCTTTATCTTATCCCACTAGTGTGTAGGAAGTTCGTTCTTTTCTTGGACATACAGGTTTCTATTGTAGATTCATCGAAGACTTCTCCAAAATAACACTACCCCTATGCAAGTTTCTACAAAAGGATGTGGCTTTTGAGTTTGATAAGACTTGTAAAAAGGCATTTGATGAGCTGATTCTGCCCCAATTATCGAACCTATTGAATGGAACTTTCATTTTGAGATAATGTGCGACGCAAGTGATTATGCAGTGGGAATTGTTTTGGGTCAAAGGATTGGAAAAATGTCCTATGCCATTTATTATACTTCCAGAATTGAATGATGCCCAGAGAAATTATTCTACAACTGAAAGAGAACTTTTAGCTGTTGTTTTTGCTTTAGAGAAATTTCGATCTTATTTACTTGGTACTAAGGTGATTTTTTACTCTGATCATGCAGCTCTTCATTATTTGATAACAAAGAAAGAGGCAAAACCAAGATTAATAAGATGGATACTTCTCATGAGTAAATTTGATTTGGAGATCAAAGACAAAAGAGGAACAAAAAATCGCGTAGTAGATTATTTGAATGTTTTAGTTCATGTGAAGGATGAACTTCATTTGCAGAAAACATTCTCTGAGGAGCAATTGCTCTCTCCAGATGTAACACTACCTTGTTTTGGTATGTGAATATTGTAAATTATTTGGTTACTAATATGTTACCTCCTGGTTTGTATAGAGCTCAAAGAGATAAGGTCAAGAGTGATTCTTAATACTATGTATGGGATGACCCATACTTATGGAAGCATTGTGCAGATCAAGTGATAAGAAGGTGCGTACCTGAAACTGAGATTATTTATGTTCTCACCTTTTGTCATTCTTATGCTTGTAGAGGTCACTTCGGAACTAAGATGACGGCGAAAAAGGTGCTAGAATGTGGTTTCTATTAGCCGTCTTTATTTTGAGATTTATATTCTTTTTGTATGTCATGCGAATATTGTCAAAAGACAGGTAATATATCCCAAAGGAATGAGATCCACAAATACCCATACTATTCTGTGAAATTTTTGATGTTTGGGGCATTGATTTCATGGAACCGTTCTCTGTATCTTTCGGTTATTTTTACATTTTGTTTGTTGTTGATTGTTTTAAAATGGGTGGAGGCTAAGGCCACCAGGACGGATGATTCTAAAGTCATTGCAAATTTTATCGAGTCTAAAATATTCTCCGCTTTGGAATCCTAAGAGCTCTAATAAATGATCGAGGCACTAAATTTTGCCGAACTGTGGACAATTTGCTGAGAAAGTACCATGTGAACTACAAGGTGTTGACTGCCTATTCCGCAAACTAGAGGGCAAGCAGAAGTGTCAAACCGAGATATCAAGTCCATCCTTGAAAAGATGGTCAATCCAAGCAGAAAAGATTGGAGTTTGCGCTTAGATGATGCATTGTGGGCATATAGGACTGCATATAAGACGCCCATTGGTATATCACCTTATCGGTTCATGTTTGGAAAAGCATGCAACATTCCAGTTGAGTTAGAACACAAAGCTTATTGGGCTATCAAGAGTTTTAACATGAAGATGGATGAAGGTAGAGAACATAGGAAGTTGCAACTATAAGAATTAGAGGAAATTTGCAATGATGCCTATGAAAGTGCAAGGATTTACAAGGAAAAGACGAAAGGTTTTCGTCACAAGATGATCTCTAGGAATGAGTTTAAAGTTGGTCAAAAAGTCCTTCTATACCATTCACGACTTCATTTGTTTTCAGGTAAATTGTGTTCTCGTTGGATTGGACCATTTATTATTACTAATGTTTATTCTCATGGTGAAATTGAAATTAGCTAAACTTCTCATGTATTCAAGGTTAATGGCCATAGGCTTAAACCTTCCTACGAAAGTCTCCAAGTAGAGAATGAGACGACATTGGACCTTGAGGATCCAATTTATACTGGTTGAAGAAGAAAGCATTGAGTCGAGCCAATAGCAATTAACAAAGGCGCTGCTTGGGAGGCAACCCAATGAGAGTTCGTTCCTTTATCTTTTTATTTTTCCATTTATACTGTGGTTATTTTTGTTATTTTCTTTGCACTTCACCTTACATTGAGGATAATGTAAATTTTAAGTATGGGGAAGGGGATTTAGATTTAGGTTGTGTTGGAGTTATTTTCATATTAATGTGAGTTTAAATTTTGAAAAAAAAAAGAATAAAAATAAAATTTCGAAAAAAAGTGGTGGTTTTTAAATATTTTTGGTTGTGTATGCTATTTACTAGATTCAATTAAGCTTTGAAGAACTCATAACATAATTGATAAGTAATCTCACAACTTAGAGTTAATTAGACTAGTTATTTTCTTTGAGGATGGTAGTAACCGAAGTTTAGACAAAAAATTGGTGAGATTTTGAGCCTTTAGACTGACACATCCGTATTAGTCTAACTATTCTCTTTCATGAGTGACGTTCTTCCACGGATTTGTTTCTCTAGAACTTGCCTTGATTATCTTCAAAGCCATATTGATACATGAACATGATTAAGGTCATCTTTTGTTATATAAGTTAGCTACCTAAGCCAAATACCCTACCTTGTAATTAATTTTTCCTCTTGTCGAACCCCTTTGAGCATGATTGCCTTTTTGTTCTTGTAAACCCACGTTACAACCTTTAACCCGGAAAAACAATGTCTTTTCTCAAGCTATAGAGCTAGTGGAATATTGTTCATCAATATGATATGTATGGGTGCACAAGAAATAAGTGTGGGGGTGTATGGAGTTATGGTAGGGCTATGATTGGTGAATTGTAATATGATTTTCATTCTCAATTCACAAGTTCCATTATTGTTGTAATAAAAAAACGTTAGAAGAAAAAAAAAAGATGGTTGAGAAAAAGTGACAAACTTGTCTATAGTTCTTCCTAAAATGCTAAGAAAAGGATTTATTTAGGCGGGATAGATGCAAATTGAAGGAACTGTTGAGTGGAATGATGTGCTTTACATGTCTTATATATTTGAGCTCGAGTTAATTCATGTTTTCTCCACTAGGATCGATGACTTTGAGCTACATTCCCCAAATATTTCTCACCTTGATTCTAAGCCCCATTAAAATCTTCAAAAAGTCCTTATGATTTGTGTTATACATGTGGTCTAATTGGTGGAGAATGAGAAAATATGCAAGCATATGGTAGATCATTTCCATTGGAATGAACTTGAGCGAAACACATACCCTTCAAACAAATGAGAGTCGAGTGCTTATTTTCGTAAGGGTCTACATGTTTGGTTTACTCCATCTTTATATAAAAATACTCGCTAATTAATTATAAGTTGTGTGAGAATGTTTGTTCATGATATGTTATGTGTCTTAAAGAGTTTGGTTGTTCTATATTTATGGCGTCACAATCTTGGTGTTTTCAAGGAAAGTAAAAATTGAGTTTTGCCCGAGTACGAGCAAAAGCTAAGTGTGGGGATATTTCATGAGAATGTAAAATGCTATATTTTTCATCCCTTTATCCTATGTTTTTGTGATTAATTTTTGCCTAAATGTACTCAATATTCTTATATTTTGATTTAGGTTGCAATTTGATGAATATGGTGGAATTTAGAAGAAATAAGCGAAAAAGACTAAACTATAAGAAATACAAAGTTCGGGGACTGAAATGTAAATACTCAAAAGTTACTTCAAATCTCGCGATGAAGATTTGAGATTGTTAGGCATCAATTGGATGAGGAAATAAGTCAAAGGAATGAAATAAGTCAAAGTACTATCACATATCAACTCCCAGTCGAAAAAGTTATAATTCGGATTTTCGGTCTCAGTTTGAGACCCATTTTTGGCATAGGAACTATTCGAATTAAATAATTGTATTTGAAATTATTTGTAGCCCTTTGAGTTGGCTTTCCAAAATATCTTGAATCTCCTTAATCGGGTATAAGGAGAAAGAGATATGGCTAAAATATTGAAAGTTGTCTGGTAGAAGTAGACCACATAGCTTTAAAACAATCTGGTTGCATCTATTATTTCAGGGAATTTTAGGGCCAAGTTTAAATCAACTATGCTGTCACATCCAGTTCTACTATATGGTCGCATAGAGCATTTCCAGTGCGCGAAATCCGGTTCTCGAATTTGACTTGAATATATATAGAAACATAATTAAAAACGCTTTTTTTAAACCTTAAAATCGTCCAGAAAAGATAGAGACACCCTCATTCCCCTTTTTCTCTCTTTTGCTCTTAGAAATCTTCATGAGTAGTTAAATTCTTTTATTTGGTCGAAGGAAACTGAAGCTTCGGAACCAATCCAACTATGAGATCTAAATTATTTTCATTGTTTAATTCATGTTTTGAGTATTGAATGTTCTTCTGCACTTATTTTCATGATCGTAGGGTTGAATTTCTAGGAGGCCTACTAGTTTATGATTTGTTTCAATGAATCGCTAAGTTAAATATTAAATCCGTAATTGTTTGATCTCTTTAAAGTATGAAGCAACTAGGGTTTAATGATTTGCTGCGTTAGAAATTATTAAATCTTGGGAAGAATGTTTGACTAGATTAAATACAACCGCTTGTGATTATGTTATTTAGTTTTATCGATTTCTCTAATTATTAAGTCGGTTACTAGATTAAATCCAGAGCACTTGTTTTGGGTTGTTTAGTAATAAATGTTAATTGGACCGCTTATTTTCTAATTAACTATAATTAAGGAGAAATAGGAAAATAATTCCAACGGTGGATATTCAAAGTGAGAATTAACATATATTTGCATTTATGATCAGTTGTGAAATTCCAATGGTGGATATAGATTTAGAACAAGGTTTGTTCTTTTGATTACTTTCGTTATTTTAATTTGAGTTATTCATTAGTTGATTTATTTAAAGCTATTTTCGTATAATCAAAACCCCCCAATCATCGTTTGCGTAGCATAAAATTAGATTAATCACTCTTCGTGGAATTGACCCTTACTTCCACTACTACATTTATTTTTAGAAGTTAAGGTTTTATTTTTGGGTGTCTATGACAGTACACCAGGCACTTTCTAAAGTAATGCTTGAATCTTTTCCATACTTTTGGATAGTGTTCGATGTCCTTTTGCTTGAATGTTTTCTGATCTGATTGACTCGAAAAGGTGGGAAAAATTTTAATGTAAATTTCTGTACCATGTGATTTCATGGAATGATTCTCCCATGAAGTAGTGAATGCATATTTTCTCATGCACCTTCCTTTAAAATATGAGGAAATAGACGCAATCAAAAAGCGTCAGCTGACATGCCTTCGTACTGATCACCTCGCAAAGAATCAAGAAAACTTGAATATGTTCATGAGGATTTTCAACTGAATTTTTAAAGAACCTAATATTAGAATGATTATGAAATAAGTTGATGGCGTCAGGTTTGATATGAAAGTTGGCCAACCCATAAAGTAGATAAAAGATAGCTTGCTACACAAGAATAGGTAAGAGATTTAAATAATCCCTAAGAGTTTTTCCATGATTGGCAGTTGCTCTTGGTGGATCTTTTTGTTCTGACAAATCGGTGATAACTGAATTTGATTTTGATTTTCTGTCATTTCTCTGGATTCTCTTGATTCTTTTCTTTGTTGTCAAAAGGTTCTTTCGATCTCAAGATCTAATGGTCGGAGCTCAATTTCATCAGAATCTTACATACACTGCCAAAATGTGGAGATCAACTTGGACCAGAAGCGTTAAGGTTTTAGAGAATCCATTACAAAATTAAAGAAATTTTCTTTCGAAAAGTTTGGATTTTCAGCTTATTCAGTTTCTTAAAAAAAATAATAATAAAATTGTCAACCAAATGAAATCCAAAATTTATAAAATTTAAATTGTAGACATCTTACACAGGAGAATTACGGGTTAAAATTTTATTTGCAAATTCAATCGATAGATGGGTCAAAATTATTTTCGAAATTGGATCTATTTGTTCTCTAGTACATTCTAACAACCCTGGGAAAGCATTCATAACTTGAGTTTTACACAATCAAGATTCATGATTCAAGTCTGAGAGATAGATAATCCATACGACCTTTTCCAACTGAAATCACCTCGAAATTCCAAGTATTTTGATCGTGGTGAATTTTTAAACTGAAGGGCAGAAACTGAAAATATTTAAACACTAGGGTCGCAACCCAAATGAATAAGATAAACCACAATAAAATATCATATACACCTTCACACAATTTTCATAAAAAATTCAGTCTTCAAACTTTCAAGAAATACTAACTTAAAATATTACAAAATTTAAATAATTATTCGAACAAAACATGACTTAAATGATGACTTTTGGAGTTCACATCAAAGCACCACCGCTCTACTCCATGCTGCTATTGATCACCTTAGTTTGAAATTATTAGGGAGGAGTTGAGTTTTTCACAGAAACACTCAATAGACTCATACACGTTAAATCCAAATATATCATACTTTAAGTATATAATCATGTCATTCAAACTTTTAATTAGTAAGCATATTGATTATCAGGCAACATACAAACATTTGGTGCACTACTACGCCTCCAGCTCATATTTAAACCCCCATAAGGAGTCACATATAATCACATTTATACATGCGGAAATATAACAAGAGTTGAAATAAAACTTGAGTCTACCTTTTCCAAAACTAGGGATGGCAAAATGGCTCGGCGGATAGGGCTCGTCCCCAAAATAGCACGAGCCGGCTCGTGGCTCGATGGGGCCGAGCCCCATTTTGGGGAGTCGGCTCGAGCCGGACCGACTTATGTGGCTCCTCGACAGGCCGACCCCATGAGCCAAAAAAAAAAACTTGCCTGGCACTTCTTTTTTTAAATTTTTTTTATTTTTTCTTTTCATTTTAGCTGTAGTTTTTTATATGTTAATATTTAGTTATTATTTATAATACAATTGCACAAATTTTAAATTCTTTAAAAAATATATAGATTTTTCGCGAATTTTAAAAAAAAAATTGAGCCGCTCGGCTCGCTAAGGCCCGAGCCGAAAGCTCGGGTCGAGCCCAAATTTTTTGGCCGAGCTTTTAATCGGCTCGGTTCGGGTAAAAAAAAATTTGAAATATTTTTACTCGAGCTGAACCCGAGTAAAAAGTTTCGGCTCGTGACTCGACTCGACTCGTGACACCCCTGTTCAAAACAAATCTTAGGATTTGAGCACCATGTATGTCTCCTTTACTTGAATTTAAATTCCTGAACTATTTGATCTTTGTGTATATGTCTTGTTTACTGTGTTACCAAAGGAAAAATGAATGGAAAAATATTAAACTATGGAGATGATTGAGGACACACGTGCAAGAGGAATTTTAATAGTATAAGACTTTGAGATTGTTTATCCTAATACAACAAAATATACTAATAACTAACCGTTAATTCAAATTCAACAGTAACAACTTTGTTAGGATTATGATAATTTAAAACTAACTCAAGTGATAATGGATAATCCATATACATCACAAGTGCACGGACCAAAATTCAAAACAAATGAATGAAATTCTTCCAAAATTCAATAACCATAGTTTTTCTTTTATTTGCTCTAATTTGGTTGTACTTATCCAAATTAACTTCTTATCGAACCTAATTTACATTATTAATTACGACATATCAAACGAGTCCAATATTGTTATGGTAATTTTCACAACTTCAATAATCTAATAATCAATCTTGCAATATTGAGCATTCGACAGGAACTAGAAATCTTAACGAAATCACGACTTATACGATTACTGACTCTAATACGATTAGGCGACAAAACATAACTTAAACGTACTATAATTTATCACAAAATATTTCAAAGAGAAACACGTAATTAACATAGATTAGACTAAGTTAGCATATTTATTTACATGACCACTTAAAACACATAAATTTGGGAAAAATCTACATCTACGCGGATTTATTTCTTATAAAAATTTGGAGAAAATCTATCTTTTTTAAATATGAAAATTTTCGGCCGCTACTTAGAATCCTCTTATTGTTATCAATTTCAATTCCTAATTATATAATTTAGTTCCGTTCATGCGTTTTTAACAATAGATAAAGCTAATGTATTTAGTTATTTTTCCAAGACAAATTAATTATATTCTAATCACGGCCCAAATCTATTCCTAGTTTAAATTCGAATTATTAGAATACGTTAAATTTTAGATTATCTATAGGATTACACACGTGATAAATGTTATTCCTAACATATATTGGACATATGTCAATTTTACAGCGTTCTAAATTTACTGTGAATCTCCCAAACAACTAATTATCTAATTGGTCTTCAAACAAATAAATAATGCAAAATTAATCAAGAAACACAAGAAATAAACTAAACTAATAGTTTTGAATTAACTTAAATAAATAATAGGATTCGTCTTCATCCATTAATAGAAAAATATAACCCTGGTCATGATAGAATGAGAAAGATGTTGATCTTTAACTCCAATGTTAAATTCTCCAAAATTTTGATTTAATTAACTTCAATTCCATGCTAGGGTTTGATCTCCTCTGTCCAAAGTG
Source organism: Fraxinus cuspidata (assembly GCA_903798385.1). Lineage (NCBI taxonomy): Eukaryota > Viridiplantae > Streptophyta > Magnoliopsida > Lamiales > Oleaceae > Fraxinus > Fraxinus cuspidata. Next base: position 21,018 of record CAIGRP010018136.1, read on the forward strand.
ATGAATTGACCTCTTGTTCTTGAATAATTTGATGATATTCATGAGTATGAAGAGGTAAGAGAGAGTTATTCCAATGTTTAGTCCATGTCTTGTACTTATAATAGGTAAAATTAGGTCAAGAAACAAGTCCAATTTGAATTTCAAAGGAGATTCAATCATAGAAGGAAAGTTGGCCCGTCAGATGAAGATTTGCCCCGCGTTCCCATGCAGTGCATATGAATTGCTCTTGGTTTTTCTTTCAACAAACTAGCGCAATCGTGCCGGCTTTCCATACCACGACATCGTAGTGTAATTTTTCAGGTACTGAACAACTTTCAGTATTTTTATCATAATTATTTTTTTTCGATATTCGATTGAGGTGATTCAAAGTGCATTATAAAGTTAACTCGAATGGCTACAATTCTTTGACATATAGAAATTTTTCAATTCAACGTTTGCTATCCAAAAACGGGTCTCAAGCTGAAGTTAACAATTCGGAGCGCAACTTTTTCGAATGAAAATTGATTTGTAAGAATACTTTAATTGTATTAAATACTTTAACTATATTTCACTCATTCAACCTCCAATTGCATTCAATTGATCACATATGATCTTCATTCATCATTTTATGGTTCGAATCAACTATTGGATGTTTGCACTTTGGTCCCCGAACTTTGAATTTCTTTCTTTGTTTGCCCATTTGTCGTTTCTTTCTTCCAATTCACACATAATGAAGCTATAACTCATCCAAATCACTAATAAATGTTCCAATTTAATGATTTAGATAAGTGTACAAAATACACTTATCACATAGCAATATCATACCCAAAATCAGAGCCACCAACATCATCATGATGTTGATCACAACCACATACATTATGCCAATAAAAAGCAACACCATTCTTCTTCTACAACACCATAACCTACACCATGATCACTACTATTGTCACCTGTTTAATCACCAAATCCTTCAAGTCTACTAAAAAGATCCTCAAAAACATCATAATTCCTGAAAATTTCTTACCACTGCCTTACTTTAACCAATACTAGCTATCACGAAAATCTTGCGATGTGAACCGGTCAAATGCTAACTTTCAGGGGCCTCAACCTTCTTCGAGCTTAGACTGATGAACTGGTTTTGTGAGTAATTTGTAATTTTGTACATGTTTACTGTAGGGCATAACCTTACGATGTGTTTGTTGTCAGATACTAAATAGATTGTTCATTGGTAATGTCCCAAATAATTGGAGTGATGACAACTTCAAAAAAGTCATCGAAGATACTAGTCCCAAAAAAAACCATAGAACTCAAAAATGTCTATTTTTTACCATTAAGTGTCGAAATACTAGCATGCTATCAGTTTTATATTGGCGGATTAAGTTTCTTTGATTTGTGGCCTATTTTATTCTTTAATTACAATATCCTCAAAATTGTGGTTATAATCGCGGGTTTGCTGTTTTTGAATATTACAATAATGGTTTCGCTAATTATTCTAGGCAAAAAATGTTTTGACTTCAAATTTTAACCTCCATAAAGTAATACGCCGACAGTCACATGGGCATAGTATGAAGATTACATCAGATCGTTCTGCTGCTACTGCTGCTGAGGTATTGCCTCAAATGGTTGAAACTTCACACACTCAAGGCCTTATTACTTGGAGGTTCTTTTGGATTCTGTTTTTCTTCAAAATGCTTGGTTTCAAGTTAATGGGAAATATATGTATTTTGTGCATTGTAAAAGAGATCAGTGAATTGGGAATGTTTGTATAGGAAGTCTATTATGAACCAATTGAGAATCGAGCCAAATAATAAAAACGAAAATAACATGAGCAATATGAAAATAATGGATCACAAAGAAAACAAGATTCATGTGGAAACCCAAAATTGAAAAAACCACAAACTGAGGCGGAGAATTCAGTATAATCAATAATAAGGAGTTACGAAGAATCTATTTGGACCAATTAGATTTTCTAACATAATAGGAAAATTAATACATAAAAAGTTTAATATAAATTGAAGTCCCTATCAATGAGTAAAATCAATGATTGGGAATTTGGGATGAAATAGGAGTCGAAATCACCTTAGACTCCTTCAAGACATATTCAAGTTTACCACCAACTCCCAATACTCCTCCAATATTTTTAATCAAACACTCAACAAGAATTCGGGTCACAACCCAAAACAAAGTCTTTTATTACCTAGACATGAAACACATTCTTTGCATCTGGATAAGAAGACCTATCCATTGTTTAGACAACATATCAGAAAAGAAGAAAGAATAATATTATTGTAATTATGCTTCCTTGGTACCATTTGGTGGAATAAATTTATGTTGATGGTTTAAGATTCATGATCGAATCCCATTGGTTGAGTATAGAAATATAATATCAAGATATTAAATAAGTTAATAATTTCTTTTTCAAAATTCTTGGGTGGCAAGTCTTCGTATATGAATCAAATGAATGTGATGGGTAAGATTTAGCAGTTCTATTACACCAACGAATGTACTCTATCGCCTCAACATTTCATCCATCTGGTGGGGCAGTTGACAAAATAGTCGTCACGCTGCAAGATGGAACCTTCCGAAGCACGCCTTGGTAGGTCCGAATTGGTAATTTAGGGTGTTCTAAAACGGGTTGAGAAAGTGGTCAAGACAGACGTTAATCGAGTGATACCAATTTTCATTAGTGTCTTGATAATTCTGGTGAAACATTTTTATTGTTAGGGAAGTTGCTTCTTGTTAAGTCCAGATTATAATTGACAATTTCTAAATTTGTAATTGACAATTTTTTTTTAAATAAAATCATGTCCTGGTTGAATTGTATTAGTAGTTTATCATGTTGTAATCAAAGTCAAAATAAGAGTTATTGAATCCTAATTATAGCAAAAGAGTTGAAATTGGTTGTATAAGTCTGGAAGGAATCCAAAATGTCTAAAAAGGTCACATATGATCAAGGAAATGCAATTAAAAGTTTAAAGAGTGTCAAAGAGCCGTACAAATTATGCTCCAAATTCTCAGTCGCAACTTGCAAAGCATTTTTCACATAGAAAACATTGGAATTTGGACAAGGCTACTAGAAACATTTGTAGCCCTTGAGTTAGTTTTTCAACGCATTTTGAATCATTTCAATCGGATATAGGGAGAAAAAGTTATGATAAAATACTAACAACTACTCAGTTGCTGCTTATCTGTCGCTAACTTGATGCTCCAGTGACGATTTGTTTTATTTCAAACGCTTTGTCATATATATATCCCATCCTGTGAACGTCCAAAAGCGTATTGAATCATATTTTTCATAGAAATCATTCATTTGAAGATTCAAAACACATTAATTGATTCTAAGATTCAACCAGAATATTATTTGAGCCATAATTTCATCCAAACTTTCATTTGTTGATTTAGCCATATTGTTTCATATTGAACCACAAGTCAAAATATACAAGATCTTTTGATCACACACCAAACTATATAATCCATCGGAGATAAATCGATACTAGGGATCGGAAGTTGTTGCAGAAGCACAAATTCTATGAGGTAGACGAGGAGTTAGGATCTGACATCAGGAGCACGCGGTCCAAGAGAGCTAATGTATAAATCAGGAGTCGAGATTTGTTTTGAATGAGCACATCTCCAATAGGATCAAGGGAGATTTTAGGAATTGAGGTCACAAATTCTATGAGGTAGACGAGTCTGGACCGTATTATAAATTTGCTTCGATTTATAGTGGATCATTGGCTGACAAAGTGCATATAGTTTTTACCCAGTTGAGGTTTCTCCATAATCAACTTTGGTGTTTTTACTACTTTAATTATTGATTGTGGTATTCAAATTTAGGATAAATTGACTTGTTTGACTCCATCAAGAAATAATTTAAAAAATGATTTGTTAATTTTAATTTTGTAATTTCAGATATTGGGTCTAAATATTAGGTAATTTAAAACTTTCAAGTGGTATTAGAGCCTAATAGCGATCCTTGATCCATAATTTTGTTTAGATGAGTTAGTCACATTTTGATGTAGATTCTGAGGATAGTAGGGATATCTATGAGGCATATGACGAATTGTTTGAAGAGTGCCTTAAAAAAAAAAAAAAAGAGGTTAATAGATTTGCATTTAAGAGATTGCATAAAATTGAATTAGAAAAGGGGAGTTTAGAGGTCAAACTTAAGGAGTCGATTAGTGGATTGAATGAATTAAGGATTGAGAAAGAGTCCTTAGAAATTAAGATTAAATCTCTTACATTTGATCTTGAAAAATCAAATACCCAACTTCAATTCTTTTCTAACGGATCTAAGAAGATTGATGATATGATAGGCCTTAACAAAATAGATGGGAATGGAGGAGATTTAGACGTTAATGAAATAAATTCTCATACTTGTACCCGTCGCAAAGCCTAATGTTCAAAACATAAAACCTAGAGCTGCTCCTAGGTTTATCCCTACATGTCATCATTGTGGTAAAATAGGACACATAAGACCTAAGTGTCGCAAGCTATTGAATAGGAACACGGCCAAGAATGTAGGTGTCCAAGAACCGAAATCATCGGTACAACATAGGTTCCCTCGACCTAAGATTCAAAATTTGAAACCTGGGGTTGTTCCTAAATTTATTCCTACTCTTCAAATATGGTGAGTTAAGACATATAAAGCCTAGACGTCATAAATTTCTAAATAGAAATAGAAATCAGAATTTCACTAGAGTTAAAAATCAAAATTTTGATAGTCGAATTAATTTCTCACTAATCAAGTGAGTCATTTGACCAAGTTAATGATATAGTTGACTCAGAATAAGTCTTCCACTAGACATGTTTGAATGAAAAAGAGTGATTTGAAAATTTTTGAAATTGATCATGGAGTTCTTAAAGGTAAAAGCGTTTGTATACCTAACTGATTATGTGTATTTTATGCACGCATATACTTGTTAATTGTGATTCATATATTATTGCATGTATCTTTATTTATTTATTTATTCTTTTTAGACATTTTTAAAAAAAAAAATATTGAAATTTGAAGAAAAAAGGGAAGGATTTTTTACTACATCATAATATATGATTTATTTGAACATTGTGTTGTAACTAAATATGAGTTTAATTGATGTGTTGTAAAATATTTTTCATTACTTTGTCTAGATTTATGTGAAGTACTTAGTATAAGTTTTTTTATGTACAATTTGCATTGCATACACTATGATCTTGTGAGTAAAGTTTGACCTCGTGTGTGAGATTTGGGATAGCCATCATCCGTTGGTAAGATGGCCTTGAACATGGATTGACCTTAATTTAGTAGACGTAAACTCTGGTACATCCCCTTAAATAAGAGAAATTTTTTCATTTTATACTTTTTTTCGAAACCTATTTGCCTTGAACAATTAAATTCAAGTGGTTTCTCATAACGTGATGCCCTATGGTCAGCTAACTTGGAGTCATCGGGCCAAATCTTGTTATAGCGGTCATCTTAGTCATTTAATCGAGAAAAGTCTTAACATAAGATGTGAAAAATGAAGAGAAAAATGATAAGTTTAAAAAGAAAAATAGAAATTGTGCGAAAATGTATATATGCTCAAAGTTAGGAGAATAACAGAATAATATACATGAAAAATGCACTTCATTTATAGGTCTTAATATGCATTATTGGTTTGACTTTCATTAGTAGATGAATAAACTTATTTAACAGTGATATTTAGCGTGTTCTTTCTCACAAATTTAAGGTTTTAAGTCTTAATCACAAGGAATTAGTGACACTTAACACACATGTGTCACTTATACAATTTACTCAATTTAGACTTGAACTGAGTATGTGAGAAAGTTTACTGATCATTGATTATACTTATGCATGTTATCAACTGCATCCTTGAGTTATTATATACTGTTGTTATAGTTCCTCCATCATTTGTGATAAAAAGGGGAGAGAGTCACACATTTTAATTTAGTAATTTAATTTTAGTCATGGCATGTTACATTTTAATTTAATTTTGGAGAGTTTACAGTAAGGGGGAAATGATAGTATTCGGAGTTTTTTTTTTTTTTAATGCTTAACATTTTTGAATTTTGATGTTTCGTGATATTAATGTTTTAGCCGGTGTCATGTGTATTTATTTTAGAGAGTTCCCTTCTTTTTTGTCCTTCTCTTTTTGTTTGCTCTTCTATATACTCTACAATTTTGAATGCTGGCCATTTCCCCTAGCAATAGGAGGAAAGAGGAGTGGGTAAGCAGGCTTGCTATTCCTAAAGAAGGTAGGAATAGAGTAAGGGATATCCGCTCCTCCTCTAGGTCAAGGCCATAAAGGCCTATATGAGATCCTAACAACGTTATGGCGTGCTCAATTGTCTCTTAGCCTGGATATGTCATGCTCAATTATCTCTTAACCAAGTTTTNTAGCAAGAGCGCAAAAAAAAAAAAAAAAATGAGCATTTCTTATCAAAACCTGATTATATGAGCTAGGGGGAATTTTAAAATTTTTGATTGATAGATAAATTAAGGGGAGTCATTTGATATATTTGATGGTATTTTATTATTGATATAGTTTTGTATTTTGTCTATATTGATATAAAATTCTATGGTTTATTTCTAAGTTTATAATTCACATGATATTGCATGTTTCGGCGTTACACGTGTTTTATTATGTGTTTTATTTAACTTAATTATATGGTTTTGGTTTTGTTAGTTGCCTTTTACTTTTCACGTGATATTATGGTTTCCTTGTATTTCAGGAAATACATTGACAAAGTATTGAAAAAAAAATTTAGGAAGTTTTTTTGGGTAGTTTGCACCTTTTGATTTTGAAATAAATGATTTTGTCACGAAATATCTAAGGGGGAGATTGTTAAGTCAGATTATAACTGGTAATTTCTAAATTTGTAATTGACAATTTTCTTAGTTAAAATCGTGTCCTGCGTGAATTGTATTAGGCAAGTTGTAATCAATGTCAAAATAGGAGTTATTGAGTCCTAATTATAGCAAACAATTGAACTTGGTAGTTTAGGTCTTGAGGGAGTCCAAAATGTCCAAAAAGATCATATATGATCAAGGGAATGCAATTAGAAGTCTCAAGAGTGTCAAATAGTTATACAAGTTATACTCCAAATTCTCTATAGAAGCTTGCAACGCATTTTTTTATATAGAAACATTGGAATTTGGACAAGGATATTCTAGAAGAATTGTAACCTTTTGAGTTATATTTCCAACGTATTTTAAATCATTTCAATTAGACATTGCGAGAGAAAGTTATGATAAAAATACTGATAACTGCTCAGTTGCTGCTCACTCGTCGCTAGCTTGGCGCTCGAGCGACGAGCCGACAATTAGAAATCCGTTTTGCTTCAAACACTTGGTTTTTCAATCCATTTTCATTCTAATCGTTTTTCCCATACATATCCTACCATATGAACATCCAAAAGTATGTTGAATCATATTTTTCATAGAGATAATTCATTTTAAGATCAAATCACATTCATTGATTCAAAAATTCAACCACCATAATTTTTAAGCCATAATTTCATCTAAACTTTGATTTGTTGATTTAGCCATATTGTTTTATATTAAATCACAAATCAAAACACACAAAATCTTTGATCAAATGTCAAACCATTTAATCCACCGCAGATAAATCGATACTAAGGATTGGGAACTGTTACAGGATAACAAATTCAGGAAGACTAAGATGAGATACCAGGAGTCGGGATCTGGTGTCATGAAAACGCAGTCCAGGAGGACTAAGGTATAAACCAGGAGTCGGGATTTGTTTTGAAAGAGTACACCCTCAAGTAGGATCAAGGGAGACTACAAAAATTGAGGACGAAAATTCTACGGGGTAGACGGGTTTGGACCGTACTACAAGTTTACTTCGATTTATAGTGAATTATTGACTGACAAAATGTTTGGAGTTTTTGACCAATTGGGATTTCTCCATGATCATCTTTGGTGTTATTTACTGCTTTAATTATTGATTGTAGTATTTAAACTTAGGATAAATTGACTTGTTTGATATAACTATTTAGAAACAATTAAAAGTGACTTGTTACTTTTCATTGTATAATTTCGCAAGTTGAGTCTAAATATTCAATAATTTAAAACTTTCACTTCTGAGAAAGACTACAAGTTTAACAAGGTTTTGAAGGATTGTGATTATCATTAAAGCACCAATATTATTAACTATTACGCCTCAAATGAAGAAGCTCAAGATCATAGCCAACGTGGCAATTTACTTGGTAGCCAACAAGGCACGCACTCCACATCACCCCACACATCGAAGCACTGAAGTGCTGAGGTGAGGTGGTCCATATATTTGTTCACCATTCAATCGAGGCACCGAAGTGATGTCGTCGAAATGTTGGGGCCGAAGTGGTATAAGGGAGAACAACACCTCCTACTGAGATATTATCACACTACTTCACCTCCATTAGCCTGGATATCTTTTATACAAAGATCTATCTAAAATAAAATCTTTACTCGATTGATTGATGTGATGTTTATGCAGCAGGCACCAAAAGTCAAGTCATGAATCTACTGTAAGGGAGCTTTAAATGCCCGCCCACCTAAGAAGTGATTGATTGATACCTAGAAGGAGACACTTTGTCTAGGAGATGAGGCCACATGCACCTCCATCCAATGGTCTCAAATTTAGCTATTTTCCTATATATGCTCACACTTAGTGCCAAAGGTAATGCAACTCCCACCACTATATGTGTGTGTGTATTTTCACTCACCATATCACTATTATATCAATTTTCGACGGTTCTCGCCGGCTACTGAAACGTCCCCATTTTTCTTATTATTGACTGATTTAACTGTCAGAGTACTCACGACCCCTCCCACCACCACCAAAACATGCCACGAGTGACTAATGATATGTTTCAGTGCTCAAGGAGGAGCATACATGGAGTTGTTAGCTGTTGGCCACGAGGGAGGTGCGTTTCTCGAGGTCAACAATAACAATTCAGAAGATAATAGTATTCTTATACAAGAGACTAAGGATTTGATAATGTTGAGGTAAAGGTGCAATATGAACACGTTACTCTTGGCATGGACAGATTGGAGATGACCGAGTCCGACAATGAACGTGAATTCTTCGAGTTTGAGTATGAACATTCTTGTCTAGAGAGTTCAATTGAGTTAGCTTAACATGATTCCGGTAGATATGACAATCTTGATAGCGTGGAGCATGTGATATAAACTATCTACATTTTTAAATAGATGTAGTTCTGGGAATGTGTGTGTGAATTTTGTATTTCTATTATTGACTCTTTCCGAACCTAATTTCTCTCCTTCGCTTTTCATCTCTGTATAGGTTCGCTATCTTCATCTGCGAGCACCAATACCACCTCAATATCCTCCTTGTGCATAGGTAAGTTCTTGAATTTCCACAATATTTGTATATGTACTATTAGAGTGCGATGATCCGAATTCTATTTGGCCCGATCTAAATAGCTCGTTGTGCGACATATTTGGTGAAACTATATTATGGAAAAAAAAAAAAAAGGGAGCTTGTGATGGAAGGGGTATGACCTATTTTACTATATACTCAATCCATCTCATTTATATAAATTGGTTTTGTTTTTCACATGGGTTAAAAAATCTTATTTAATTTTATTAAAAACATATTTTTTGTCAAAAACTTTCTTAGTTTACCTTTATTTATATTTGTACAACTTCAAGATTAAATGAGAAAAAATTGGTTATAACTAAACAAATTAAATAAAAATATATTAGTAAACGAACTAAACAAAACATTCTCAATGAAAAAACATGAATATATAATTGGGACAAGAAAAATAAGGAAAGTCAACTTATATAAATTAGATGGAGAAAGTATATAATTTATTCATCATATCATATCATTCGGAGTAACCACACTTCTATAGTGAATAATATCTTGCTCCGTCCGTGATTTTTTTCCATCTTGAATTCTCACATAAATTTTATGTTCCTATTATTAATTTTATATTGCTTATCCACGTTTTTTGCGTAACGCCTACTATATAAAAATATTACAGAGAAAACCCATTTTAAAACTTTTGACGGTCTACTTCCAATTTGGCTTATTAGAGTTTGTGGTCCTTACGAAGTTCTCAACTTCTACAACGTACGTGGTTCCTTAATTTTTCATGGGAATATTTTTTTTTAGTAGTAGTCGATGTTGTTGTTATTATTATTATTATTATTATTATTTTGGGTTTGCAACTCTCACTACCTTTATTGTATCAAGGCTACTAGTGCCAATTATTAATGTTAGGAATTTGACATGGGGAGGCAACGGAACAACGTTGGCCTTCAATATGTGAATTGAGTTCAAAAAGATAACGTGAGATTTCAATATGGCTCGTCGGCTCGTGGCTCGATCAGGAAAAATTCAAGTCGGGCCGAGCCCCATTTTCTGGCATCGGCTCGAGCCCAAGCAAGCCCGTGACAAGTCGAGCCAAGTTTTTTTTTTAATGTTAAATAAATAATTACAACTGCTTGCAACTCAGGTAGTAGTCACGAATTAGTATTAAAAAAAAAAAATCGAGTTGGATCGGCTCTGCTCGGCTCATAAAAATCCAAGTCAAAAGCTCGGGTTGAGTCTAATATTTTTGGCCGAGCTCGGCTTGAGCAATAAAAAGTCCGAACCATTTTTACTTGAGCCAAACTCGAGTTTTGACTCCCGGTTCGACTTGACGACACCCCTACGTGAACGAATGTGTATACGGATAGAACACAAGTACGATTTTTCTGTGGATAATAAGAGTTCAAAATGACAAAAGGACCCCATAAAATTCCATTCCTGTTAGCTTCACATCGAGTATATTTTTTCTGTTTTTCCATTTTTAATTAAATTAAATTATTTTATTTCATGTCTTTTTGTATTTAATATTTATTTATGCTCTGTTTTATTTCACCAATATTAACGACCAACTAGACGCATGTGTATTTAGAATTCCCAAATTTGAGCAAAAAATGCTCTCTGTGTTCCCTTTTTTTTTTTTT
>CAIGRP010018136.1:32000-52624 GCA_903798385.1 Fraxinus cuspidata
TAGTCGCGCTTGCAGTTGAGAGAAGTTGACTTGGCTTTCTATGTGAAAGAAAAGCCTTCAAACAAATTTGGAAAGTCAATCAAAGAAGTGAATGATCCGATGGGTTGGGAGGCATACCAATCTGACGGCTGTGTCAACTAAGCTCCTAGGGTATAAACGAATAAATAGGTCTTCCGTCACCTCTAAGCTCGACAGTCTCAGTGCTCAGCAAGAGGAGTTGAAGTTAGCGAAGAACAACTTGTGGCATCCTAAAGATTTTGACGAAATTTTTACTATAAATCATTACCTTGAATTATTTTTTCACTATTTATGTACTACTGAGCGCCACTTCAGGCCATGGTATTGGATGAGATTAAAAATAAAATTTAAAATTATTATATTTCTTTTGATCTATTCAATATTATGGGATCAAAATAACGAGCATGTCAATCCGAAAACATATATGTATTAATATAAAATCTCAGGACGACGTTCTAAAATTATATGCAAATAAATTTGAGTTAAAACTTGAGTTTGGTGTTGTTTAATTAATGGTCTATTGCAATCCAAGAAGCTTGGAATTTGAGTGAATATATATTAATACAAATTAAAAAATTGCACGGTGGGTCCTCAATTAAATATTCCACTTCACATCCATGTGTCTTTCTTTTTGTGAGTAGTTATCCATTTCTTTCAGCAATCTAACATCAGAATCATATACAAAGATTTTCTCCGGCTACAAGAATAAATAATTGAAAGAGATGCTTCCAAAAAATTATAGGGAGAAAATGTGAAAGTTTTTCTATTTCCAAATACAAATCCAATCTCATATCCCTAGGGGATAGGATAAAAAATTTACACTGCTGACGTGACAAAAGAACACTATTTATGATTCTTTCTACGTCAAAAAACCAAAATTAAAGTTCTCTTACAACGTTAATCCGACCTATTAAGAGCACGAGATCAATTTCATACAAATGTAATTGTATTTCATTATGATATAATTTCTTTACGCGGATTGTATATAGTTTGCTAAAAATTACGACTTATCTAGTCGAATCTCTATAAAGTAGAGCATATCCATTTGAAACTCTATGAAACAAATAAAAATACATATCATGGTTGATTGTTCATGCCTTTTTTTTTTTGTTTTTACTCGACTTATTTACGCCTCTTTGCTGCCTTGGAAAGCCATCTAAGCTGTTCTATTACCCCATAGGTCCCAAAAAAGAGAGACATTAAAAAAGAACCAGATCAGAGACCCCCAAAACCCAACTTGTTCACAAACCCATGATCCTATTTTATTATATAAAAATTAAAATGTTATTTTAAAGAAAGGTCCAATAATTTGTTGCTCATTTGATAACTATGAATTGCCGAGCATCATACGTACAGTACGAAATATCATAATCCTACCAAAATTACTATGTAAATTTGAGCATAAGATTAATTTGTTGCGATACTTTATATACACCTGAGAATCATGACAACGCTTTGATCTATTTTGAAAATAATGTTGAAATAAAAGTAATTTTTATATTTTTTAAGGTATGAAAAACTTGGGAGTCAATTTCTGATTAATTAATGCCAACTTTTTCTGCTTTGTAATTTGTGAAAGAAAATGGGGGCCATTTTTCTTGTCGTGTTTCTATTGGATTTCAATGAATAAAGACAAACTGAGTTGCTGTGGAGATTGGAGAATGATATTTTGATAATGACTTTATGCAATTTGCAACCAAGAACTTGATGACCAGAACAAAAATGTCAAACTTTTGAGGTGGATATGATCTGTACATTCATTATCTTTATCCACTACCATTAAACAAATACAAGTTTTTACCCTGATAAACATTTTATATATATATATATAGAGGACCATGATTACAGGAAAAAAATGCTAAGGGTTTAGCTTAAAAATGGATAAAAACTTAAATTAAAGTATATAATTAATTTTAATTACATATTTTATTGAAATCATAATTTTTATCAACTTTTCAGTCGCATATTTTACCAACTTTCTCAAAATTTACTAAAGATATGATTTTTATTAAAATCGGATATGGGCTAAAAGATAAGGGAGACTAAAATTATGATTAAATTTGCAATTTTTTAGAAATTGATTGTTTCGAATCTTTCTACAACAACAAAATATTCATGTAGTCGACACATTGATATACGTAGAATACTTTCGCTCAGCGTATTTCTTCAAACTTCAAGAAGAAGAAAAAAAAAAATTGGAGTTACTATGGACAACTCTTTATTTGCATTATTTCAACATAGCACACTATCAAAGAAGGAATTATTGGCAAACTTTCATTTTCCCCTCCTTTCATTCTATGCATAGAATCAAGAAGAAAATGAGGGAAATCTTGTGCCAATAATCTACAAAACTTGCTCGAATTGGATCCCAAGAAAAATAGTAACATGTTTGGTACGTAATTACTAAACAACATTAAAAATTAAAATTTAATCCTATTAAATTCAGCGTACCAGACACAAAAAACCAAACCTACTTGAACAAGTTAAGAAGCTTTGGTTCACTTGCCTGTTGATTTCCACAAACAGTCGTCACAGATTCTTCAGAATTCATCGGACTTCCGAGCCGCCGCTTCTCCAGCAAAGCGCTAATTTTCTCACTGCAAAAACTAGGCATTAAACTGATATCAAGATCAGCTAATTGACTTATCTTGGAAGGTTCATCTGGCAAACGGCGGCGTTTTAGCACCTTGTATCGTGAATTCAGGCCCGGATCTTGGAGCTTGTACATATCAGTACAATCCACCGAATCACCATTGGTAAACTCCGGGACTGGCCTCAACGTGCCACCACAGAGGACGGTCTCCACCGCCTCCTGGCAAACGTGCCAATTCCCTGTCCACAAAAGCCCAACTGCCCCATTCACAGGGTTCGCCGTTCTTCCAGCTGCTTCAAATAACAAGGATCGGAAAACATCTGCAAATATGCACACACAAATTTCAGTTAGTTCAAATTCATCATTTAAACAAATAAGGCATGTTCAACAGAGACTGTGTAACTTACCGGGTCTTTGGTTTTCCGGCACAGCAGAGATGAAGGACATGAGGCCAGCGCGGCCGAAGAACTTGGCTACAAAGACGGTAGCGTGGCCTTGAGCTTCAGAGCTTTCAATCCACTGCAAACAAGGCCTCAAAATACAGTTCTCACTGCATCCCTTTCGAAGAACTCGGCATCCATTGCAACTCATCTCTTTTTTTTTTTTTCCTTCCACTATAATATATCAATATTTCTTGGGATTAACTCGAAACTTTTAGGTGAAATTTAAGAAGAAAAGCAATAGAGAAATGAGACAGATAAGGGATGTTTGGAATGGAGAATGAAGGGTGCATATATAAAGTGGAAGAGTGAGGATGAAGTTTTTTTCTGGTTAACTAGAGTTAGGTTAGTTGGAGCGAGTTGGGTTAGATTCCAAAGTAATGGGCAATAGCGGCTCCGTGTTTCCGCGGAGGGTGTCTATCAACCGTTGGATTTCTTTGCGGCTCTTTGATAACATATGACTTGTCCCTTTTATCATTTTTTTGCTCAATTCGAATTATTTTTATTAAGTAATGTTATTTATCATCCGACAATCACGATAATCATCATGAGTTTAACTAATAGTAAATCCCCATGAGACTCTCTACTACACACACAAGTGACGGATAACATTATTCTTTTTATTTCTACTTCCCACAAATTGGATAATTATGTATTTCTTGTATTAGCAAAACTGTTTTTTCTTATTTAGTAATTGTAATAATACAAGATACAAGTTATATATAATATATCTATATGACATAATAAAATTGATTTTTTGTCCCCGATGGACAGGATAAAAATTACTGACTACTGATATGACGAGAGAACTTTAGTAATGTTTCTCTGAATTTACAATCAATTCAGAGAACCATAACTATTGTTCTCTTGCCACATCAGTAATGAAATTTTTTTATTTTGCCCAGTGGATAAGATTAGGACTTTGTGGCATTAGAATTGATCTCATCTCCGCCGGTATGTAGGATAAAAACTACATAATTACTACATAGAATTAAACAAGTGAAAAGATTTATATATGGCCCATGTTCGATAAGGATTAAAATTTTAATTTTAATCTAAATCATAAATTAATTTTAACTATATAATTATGTGATTCACAATTTTTTGACCACATATTTTATCAATTTTTTTTTTATCATAACTTCCTGATAAATATTAATCTCCACGAGGCATAATAAACATCTCAAATGTTAAACACATAATACGTTGAAATAAACTAACTTTTAGAAAATTATATATATATATTTATTTTTTGCAAATTATGTTGTGGATCATAATAACAGTTTATTAAGCCTCCATTTGTCAAGATTTATTAATAATTTATAAATAATCAACCTTCATTTTCAATCACACATTTCAATGAATTCATAAATATTACTCACTTATCTACCACTTATTTTTATTAATTTTTAAGTTAAACCATTTATAAATTATTTCTAAACAAAGGCTAATTTAAGTCAATTTTCAAATAATTTTTGGCCCGACAAAGAAAAAAATGGTTGACATACGTTATAGCATCATTACACCAAATGGATAGATTAGTTTGTTGTATGATTATGAATTTTTGAACACAAATAAGATAAAGACAACATAAGGTTGCGTAATAGGAAGGAAATCTAAGATAGATTTCTGACAAAATCAAGTTAGTATTTAAGATAGGATGTCAAGATAGTACTACATTATTTACATAACTTACAAAATAAAATAGTACTAATTTTTCAGTTCAGGATGTTTAAAAAATTAACGTGTAATACTTACTAGGCATTGCTTATGACATCAACTTTATGAACAAATGCAATCATTTTTCGATCTTGAATTTAAATAAATCATCGTTTCCTCGACTAATCACAGCATTTAACCATTCTAGTGCAATTTGCATTCGCCATCAATCTTAACAATCCACATCCATCTTTTGTGAGTTTTTCTGTCGAGCCCAGCATTCCAATTTCGAGATCAATGTGTCAATGGTTCTTAAGGAGAAGGAATCAACTGTTGGATTAATTAGTGCATTTCCGTTAATAAAAAAATGCATGCATACAAATACTAGAATAATGACTTACCGAATCATAATACATGCATAAAACTTATTCAAATGTAGAGAAATCGAAGGAGATAAAATTAAGCGAGGTATACGAATACAAATCTCCTTAAAATTGATTTCACTCCCTGCACTAATGCTAACATGATTAAATGAACGTCCGTCTCCCAAGTACAACGCTTCTTCCAAAAAATTAATATCGAATACTATTAATTTTGTCGGGCCAATCAACGCTCAACTGTACTCTTTTAGAATGAAAGATTTCGAATAATAAATCTTGAACACGAAACTTAAAATAATATGAAAACCATTTTGACCGAATTTAAAGAAATAAAGAATTAGAAATCAATTATTAGAAATTGATTTGGATTAGTAAAAAATGGAAATAAAGGTATTTATTTATAGATTTTAGTGACTTTTTGAATGGTTGCATTTTTGACATAGACTATACATTTTCACATTAATTGGTGTAGTATACACCCTATCAAATGATCATTCATTTTCATCATGCACCTTTTAAATAGTTACACTCATTTTAAGCAACATTACTCTTTGTACGCATCCTTTGTATTGAAGAGTTACACCTATTGAAGACTTATTCCAATTCACTATAAATAATACCAATTATTCCAACAATCTCTCACATAAATGGAAGAAGTCGACTCATAACAAAGAAGAGTACAACTGAAATGTAACGCATCATGATCGGTAACTTTCACTTTGAATCTTCCTTAGTAAGAATCTATAGAACTTACTTGACTAATCAGTAAACAAAACGTTTTAAACTGTCGGTCGTTATTATAAGCATAGACAGTAGATCAAATACATTATCTCTCATATCAATCTTTTGCCCTCTATATGTTCATTATTTTGGCCCCGAACCTTCGTGGTTCTGTAAGTGCACTAGAAAAATCGCCTAAATAAAATTCTCATAGAATTAACTAAGGTTGCACTCACATAGGTGATATTTTATAAGAAGTACCCTACAATACTCTACTTGTACTATTTACAAGATATAATCATTATTAAAAGCATAATTTATCCTAATTGATCGTTGGTAGGCAACACTTATTTGCATCATTGAAATATGGAGGAGTTATAACTTTGAAGTGCTACTTATCGAGTCAATCATAACTAGCTTTTCTATTGAACCTGACCCGTAGGATCTCCAATTGCCAAGTTGGGTTATTATTAGGCTGACCCATTAGTTTAGGTTGTACATCAATTTCCCTTGATGCACAGTTTATTCTCTCTCTAGATAAACCATTTATAAACAGATCAATTATGTTAATACTTCAACAACCAGTATTGTTTAATTTGAGAGTAACTATCAAGTAGTATTATGTCTAGGGCGGATGCCAAGACTTAACATTATATACTACATTTTATGCCATGTGATTTGTAACTAGCAATCTTTATTAAATCATATAACAAGCACATGTCACCAAATGGGAAATCCTTCCAAAATCTTTGAAATCATTACACTTCCTTCTAATTTCTTTCAATTCTCAACAACCATCTTTCTCATATCAAAGCTGTCCTTGAGTTTTCCAAAAGGGGCGCGTTAGCTAGGCCGTTTTCTTGTAGAAGTGCTAACGCGCGCCTTTACGTTTTCTTCGCTTGCTCTGCAGTACGAGCCTCATACAGAGCCGCCCTGCTTTAATATGATGAGAAGAAGGGGGCCACCCTCTAAGTTGTATTGAGGAATTCCACGAAATAACTACACTCTCATAGTAAAATATATTTACTAATAAATTTTGAATCATTGCATTAGATATTCAATATTCAACATTATGCACAACTTAAATTTAAGAATGACCGAGAATGTCCATGTCTTATTAAAGTCCATGCACTTTCATATTTAAGACGGCCAATACTAATCACCTTTGGTTTAAAGTCCATTATACTTTATATAACATTCTTGTATATAAAAGGGCATTCAACATTTCCACCTTTTGAAACTTGTCTCTATACATGAAGAGACACGCCCATTAAAAAATTATCATACCAAAAGTCATGATCTTTCTTGTGGAAAGACACTGATTTTCATCCAAATATTTTCTAGAATATTCCATAATACTCTATACGATTTTTGCAACAATTTCAAGTATTTAAGTAGCTTAAATTTGGCATAATTTCTCGTTCATCAAAAAAAGAATTCCACTTAAATAATCATTTAATATTGATCAAAACCAATTTTCGATACAAAATTCCAACATTATTCAGCCTTAAGCTAATAAGTCATGGTCACAACCATGACGTTGGATAGTGGTATCTTTTAATTGGCAATATAGATCAATGTTAGAAATATTGATTGCTTAATAATCAGCAATATGATAATATAATCAGATTCACATAATAGTATTTTCATGTAAGGCTCTTTTCAATAGCATAATCATGCAACACAGAAATTAAATTTATACAGCAAAAATTGTTGCGACCAAACTATTGGTGCATAATTTTATATACATAAATATGCTTACCACTTAACTACATGATCAAATATAAGATATTAAATGTAATTCTTTTTCCTCCAAAAGCTTGCATCTTAATTTAACTTTTCATACAATATATGAAAAAATAATAATGAAAAGACACCACCACCGTAAAATTACGAATTCAAATGGACACACCCATTCATTTAACCATATTCATGATACTACACATTGTCATAAATTAAAAACTGTCAGTAAAGAATATTCAAACAAATAGAATGTGAGTATGCAGTCAATAAATAATTGCAGAATCAGCGTCCATCTAGCTGGGGGTTGGGGCAGACCCATGAAGGAAATTCGGTGGGGGGCGAAATAAAAAAAAAACCTTGGAAAAAAAATGAAAAACCTAAAAAAACCGAAAAACCTAAAAAAACTTGTAAAAAAAAAAAAAACTAAAAACATCTGAAAATCTAAAAACAAAAATCGGGAAATCTGAAAATTGAGTGGGAGCGGCGGCCCCCCACTGGTCCTGAAGTAAGTCCGCCCCTGCATGTAGCAAAATTTCAAAACACAAATAATTTATCGGATGTTCAAAACTTAAACCATTCTGCAAAATTTATATAGAAATGCACATGTACAAACTTGACATAAAACTGATTTATAAATATAAACCTAATCAATTTCAATCGAGGCATTTAAATCAAATTATGAAAGCATTCAATATCATATGATCAATTTTTTCTTGCATATAAAAATAGATGACTATATGTAAGTAAATCTTTTGCCAAAACATGTAATATGTGACCGAGTATAATAATAATAATAATAATAATAATAATAATAATAATAATAATAATAATTCCATGTGGTCGTTTGATAAACGAGTTCAGAGAATGCACTTGATAGAATCAATAGTACAATCTACGCACCAATTACAAGAATTTACAAATTGAGCTCCAGTTAATGCTTTGAATTGGAGAACACAAAATTAGATCAAAACAGAATAAAACATTAACAAGTATCCAAAATGTAAACTGAACAATTTCAATGTAGTCAGAAAATATAATCACCTACATACGCTGTAAGTAAATTTAAATTATTGAAATTAATTCACTCATAATCTAAAAGTACATTACCAAATTAGAAAATTCCACTTTCTAATTTTGAGTTCAGCATTCCAATTTCGAGATCAATGACTGTTGGATAAATTAGTACATTTCCATTTATCAAAAATTCGTGCATACAAATATTGGAGTAACGACTTACCGAATTATAGTATATGTATAATGGTGAGCAATTCTACTTACTTAAACGTAGAAAATGCAGAAATTGAAGGAGATAAATGAAACGAGGTATGCAAATGCGAATTTTATTAAAATGAATTTCACCCATGCACTGATGTTAACAGGATCAAAAGAACGTTTGTCTCCTAAGATACAACGTTTCTTCCAAAAAATTAATATAACACACTATTAATTTTACCGGCCGAACCAGCATTTGACTACTCTCTACTAGAATTGAAATTATTGAATAATAATTATTGAACACGAAACTCAAAATAATATGAAAACTATTTTGACAAAACTTAGAAAAAGAAATAATTAGGAATCAATTATTAGGAATTGATTTGGAATAGTAAAAAATGTAACTAAAGAGCATATTCTATCATTTGAAGAGCATTTATAAATTTAAAAAGTTAAATTTTTGAAGTACTGAACAAACTCTTTATATTTAACACTTAATTTTATTACTTCAAAATTTTTTTTTTATTATTTTTTTTATCTTTTATTTTAACTAACTTTTCTTTATATTATTTTATTGTTTTCCTACATTGAAAATTAAAACACTTTGAATGCATTTAATTATAGAGAGTGAGACTCTCTAAATTAAAATGTTAATTTAAAGAGTCTCTTATAGTATGATTTTAAATGTTTACTCTTTAAATTAGAGAGGATCTCATGTTTAAAGAGTCTTTTGAAGATGCTATAAAGATCTCTATTTACATATTCCCAAGTAACTTTTTGAATGGTTGCATATTTAACATAGATCACACATTTTCACATTAAATGGTGTAGTATACACCCTATCAAATGGTCATGCATTTTTATCACACACCTTTTAAATAGTCGCACCAATTCTAAGTAATGCATCCTCTACATTGAAGAGTTGCCCATATTGAAGACTTATTCCGAATCACTATAAATGATACAAATTATTCCAACATCGAAAACATGATCAAGTATTTATGAAGTGGTGTGAGCAAAAGCTCCGCCTTCACACTCGATAGGATCCCAAATATACCCTTTTACATAGGTAAGAACTGCAGAAGTATTTGGGACTAAGATGGTGGACTTTGGGATGGGTAGCATAACACGAGTACACTACTCAAGACATCAAGTACGCAGATCTTTTTAATAAGTTTTTTATAAATAGGTTGACACAACACATCGTACACTCAATAATATAGAGAGTGCACGATGGTGTTGAATAGTCGAATATTGAACACCAACAAACCATGACCAAGGATCAAATTCCACGCTCATGGCCTGGATGAGATTAAAACAAGAGTTGAGAAAAATGCTAATTAAGCCCATGTTTGATACACATTAAAATTCTCATTCTCATTCTTTTACTTATTTTCAACCACATTTTTCAATAAAATAATATTTTCCATCACATCAATAATTTTTCCTTCTTTTTCAACCACACATTCTCCATCAATCTACTATTTTAGAATACATTCTTCCAAAATAATGTGGATCAAACACACAGAAAGACAATAACATTTAGAAATTACACATTAAAACGAAACCTTCCATGAATCATATGTTCCAACAGTATAGTGGTAGCGGAACATTGTCGTATCAATATAGTNAAAATAATGTGGATCAAACACACAGAAAGACAATAACATTTAGAAATTACACATTAAAACGAAACCTTCCATGAATCATATGTTCCAACAGTATAGTGGTAGCGGAACATTGTTGTATCAATATAGTCGGCAAATTTACAACATAACATAATTTTATCTACTATAAGTGGGTCAATCCTATTGCAGACTCTAGCAGACTAGAGCAGCAGAAACCACAATCTATTGGTACAATGACCTCAATTTATAATAGTAGCACTCCAAATTACAATATCTGAAGAACCTATTAATGTTTGGATTTCTCTAAAATTGGAGGACTTAATATGCACAAAAATAATATTTGGGACTAAAACGCATAATATGGAATAATGCATGATGGAATGATTATATTCTGTAAGAGAGAAAATCATGAAAGACTTTTGGAATAAATAAAATCTGGCACATGGGTACTTATTTATAGAAGTTGAAAAGTTGTGTCTTCAACAAATACAACCATTTCGACAGGTCATTTAGTCAACAGCCAGATTCTAGAAGATGCCACGTGTTATACACAGAAAATAAATAAATAAGATAAATATATATGTATTATTTAAATTAATATAAATTAATATTATTTAAAATATATTTTATCAAAAAATATATACCAACTTGTCCCAAATTTAAGCCCACGATCACGATCACGACCCAGGCCCTACTCTTGTCGAGTCGAGCCGAATCGGTCAGTCAGTCGGTAGGATGGACGATGACAGCGAAGGCGCGTGGATTTTGGCTCAACCTACTAACATATATGTCATCTCCCCTTTAAAGACTATTGGCTCTTGAGGCTCAAAGTCATGTCTCAAAATTGAATAATATAAAGTAGTTTCCACTCTTCTAGTTTTCCTATGTGGGATTGGTTTTTTCAATTTTCCACCAATTTTTATTCTCAATTTTTTTCAATTTCAAGTTGTCATATTTTAGCTTTAATTTATCATTTACCCTAAATTGATTCAGAGAAATAATTATATTACATTAATCTACTCGGGGAGTAGAATGCACTTGACCAAGAAAATCTTTTGTCCGACTAATAGGACACACTTAAATAATTGGTCAAAATTTGGTCAAACCAACTAATTAGACCAATTTTTCCGACAATTCCCCACATGAATGGAAATTAATACAATATACTATACATACACTATAAAGAGACCAACTCAAAAGTTATTACATCGGGATATGTACCTTATGGGTTTAAACATTCTGTAGTAGAATACTATCGAATTTATTTGGCTAATCAACGAATGTAATATTTTGAACTATCAACCGTTCGTGTAAACTAAGACCTATCATAGTTGTGTAACTGAAGGGTAACATTTTCAAGTTCTTACTATTGTGTTCATTTTGACTCTGAATAACTCTTGGATTTTATAAGTGCTTTAGAGAATTCAAACATTTAAAACATTCTCATAGAAGTGGCCCAACTTCACACTTATATAGGTGATCTTTTATTAACATTATAAGTCATAACTCATCTTGGATAGTCTAAGATATATGAATCATTAAAATTATAATTTAACCTAAAACTTTCTGCAGATAGAACTTTTCTTATCATAAGAATGGGCAAAAGTTAACTCCAAGTGCTCTTTGAATGTTCATAACTTAGTTATCACATTGAACCAAAATCTTGGAATCTCCAGTCAGCAAGGTTGGGTTACCATTACAAAAATTCTTACGTAGTAGGCTTTAAACCCATTCTTATTGATAGACAATATAGTTGATCACTTGGTGAGCCTTTGGTAAGCGGATCTAAAAGATTTTCTCTAGATTTTACAAAATCTATGAAAATAACTTCATTTGAGGTCAACTACTTAGTTGTATTATGTTTTCGAATATGTCGAAACTTACTATTATATATACTACTTTGTTCTCTACCGATAGTCGACTAACTATCACAATACATGCTAATTGCAAGTACATGTTTAGGCCAACATGGAATATCCTCTAAAAAATTACGAAGTCATTCTGTTTCCTCTCCAGTTTTATTTAAAGTTATGAACTCAAATTTCATCTTGGATCAAGCTATACACATTTGTTTTGAGAATTTTCAAGATACAACTGCACCACCAATAGTAAAAACATAACCACTAATGAATTTTGAGTCTTTTGTATCTGATATCCTATTGGCATTATCATATCATTCTAATACAACCGGATATCTAGTATAATGTAATCCAATATTTGAGGTGTATCGTAAATGTCTAAAAACCCTTACCAATGTCTTTCAATGTTCATTATTTGAGTTACTTGTAAATCTACTAAACATTTTCATTGCATATGCAATATCCGGATAAGTGCATTTGGTTATATACATTAGATTGCCTATTATCCTAGAGTACTTCAATTGAGATACGAGTTCGTATTTATATTTGGCCAAATATAGACTTAAGTTATTGGAGTTTTAACTGGACTTTAATCATATATATGAAACTTCATAATTACGGTCACAATATAGTGAGATAGAGATAGAACAAGTTCCTCAGTTGTCTTAAAGATGTTAATTCCTAATATTAAATCTGCAATTCCCAATCCTTCATGTCAAAATACTTTGTCGACATTTTTTTGGTAGTTGTTATGATATCAAGATTACTACAATTAAGACGGTAATACTCCGCACTGATGAGATGGTCTTTCGGCACTCGTCTCCCATGATACAACGACTTCGATTTGTAATAGTGGCACCCCAAATTACAAGATCGGAAAACCTATTAATGTTTTGATATCTCTAAAACTGAAGGACTTATAATATTCAAAACTAAAATGCACAATATGGAATAATGCACGACATATGGATTATATTTTACAGCAGAGAAAATCAAAAAAAGAATTTCGAAATGAATAAAATTCGATATATGGGGACCTATTTATAGAAGTTGAAAAAAACATAACAGTCAAAAAGTTGTATCTTGAACACACAGCCTATTTGGAACTACCAAATTCTAGAAGATGCCACGTATCACACACACACACACACAAAAATCCATGGAGTAAATAAGTAATATAAATAAATATATTAATTAAATTAATTTTTATTATAATTCAAATATTATTTTACCAAAAAATATATACCAACTTGGCTCGAGCCCAAACCCACAAAACAGAGAAAATTAGAAAAGATTTTTGGAATGAATAAAATTTGTTATATGTGGATTTATTTATAGAAGTTGAAAAGTTGTGGTCTTAAACAGACGATCTACTTGGATAGGCAGTTTAATAGTCAATCGCCAGAATTTAGAAGATACCACGTGTCACGCACAGAAAAATTAGAGGAATAAATAAATATATTACTTAAATTAATAATAAAATATATAATTCAAATATTATTTTATTAAAAATGATATACAAACTTGACCTAAACCCAAGCCCACAATCAAGAAACCTGACCTGTGATTGTGCCGTGTCGGCCGATTGGACGGCGACGACACACATTTGGGTTTTGGCTCAACATACTAGTATATAGGTCGTCTTCCCTTAAAATATTATTGATATTCCTTGGAGTCCAAACTTAAGTCCCAAACTTGAATATAAAGTTGTTTCTACTCTTCTAATTTTCCTATGTTGAATTGACATTTTTCAATTTCCCACCGATTTTATTCCCAATTTATTACAATTTTAAGTGGTCATCTTTTAACCTTAATTTCTTATTCACCCTAAATTTGTTTTGAGAAAATAAATACATTACATTAATCTATTCGTGGAGTAAAATTCATTCGCCCAAAATTTTTTTTTATCCAACTAACATGACTCACTTAAATAATTGGTCAAAAGTTGGTCAAACAAACTAATCAAACCAATTTCCCAACAGTTTGTACAGTGCGTGATCATGGAATCCTGCAGAGTTGTGAAAATGTTTGCTAGGCCATTATACTTCATTTCTTCTAGATTTAGGAACTAAGTTTGTTTTATTTTAAGGAAATTTACCAGATCAAGATACCAGGAAACTGGTTTGTGCTTTGCAGATAAATTTTCACTAGACTCGACAAGTTTGGATGCTTATCTGCCATCGGAATTAGTCAATAAAGAGATTAAAATTTCTGTTATGAAGAATCAGCTTCACATTTACACACAAAGCACATCAACCCATAAATTCAGAGCAAAATTGGCATTTTAAACTTCAATGGCAAGTATTCAGGATGAAAAAGATTTTAAATTTACTGTCCAGTCGATTCCCCGTACCAAACATTCAATAATGCAACAATGTACTGAATGAAGCTAAGCGGCTACTCATCTTTGAAAAATGATTTAATAGAAGCTCAGCAAAATTCCTGGCCATAAACAAAAATTCAATGCGTCCAAAACCTGAACAGTGAAAGATCCATTATCGAATATAGACAAAAATTCCACCTCAGCTAATTAATTTCTTAAAAACATTTCAAACCCTTTTTAGACACAATTAATTTACATACAAGTATGAGTGTAGAAATTTACGGAATAATTATGAATAGGTTTGAATTGAAAAAGTATTCAATTGGTGAGATGACTAGTCACGACGTTTTCGAATACGAACGGGGTATGTTGAAAAGTCATGATGTTTCAGACTGATTGTAACCTTTCAAAAACGTGTGTATTGGAAAATTGGATACGACTTATGGTGATGTTTTGGCTAAATAAATGTTTTTATTATTTTACTCTGTAAATTTTGCCTAGTTGTTTTTCTATCTTCTCAAAATTGGCCCAAAAAAAACTAGTCTAAACCCTCTTCTTTACTCCAGCTCTAAATCTTAGCAAATCTTAAAATACAGTTTTAATTTGATCGTGCTAGACATTAGGTATAAATGAATCGAGTTTACACCTTAAAAATATACTAGAGAATAGATATAAAATCGCATTGGTCACAAATAGCACAATGTCAAAATCACAAAGATACAAATTATGAGTTACAGTTACAAATCACGCATATTTTTAGGTAAAAAATTATCCATTTTATTAGTTATGATTACCCAATTAATTAATCACAATAGCCGTTCATTCCACCACTGTCAACACCATCCAAAACACAATTGCCACCTCAAATCCACGACTCACCGCCACCTCTACCATCAGTAACACCTCAACCTCCATCGCACTACCACCTGGACCTCAACCACAACCACGGGCTTTACCTGCACCTCGAATCTACCACACAATCACAATCACCAACACCACCTTCTCCGCCACCTGCACATCATCTACAACCACCGACTACCATTAGATCTGTAGCCATCCAATGATAATCACCTCGAATCCTCAACTCATCGCCATCATCAATGCCAGAATAGCACAACCAAAAACAGCGACGTAGCAACGACACTATTAACTGAAGCGACGGGATGAAAAGAAGCGCTTGTTGTCGAGAGGAATGGCTCTTGGAGAGTAGACGTGTTTAGATCTATAGCCGTCCGACGATCGCCACCTCAAATCCCTAACTCACCGCCATTATGGGCATAAAACACCACAACCAGTTGCTTGTCGTCGTCTTCTTTCATGGCGGCGGGTTCGTCTATCTCAGTCGGGATGTCAAGAAGAACGTGTTGTCGGATAGGTGGTTGGGGCGATGAGATGGCGAGAATAGCCTGTTGCCAAAGAGGATGGAGTCGGTGTCGGTGCCGGTGCGGTGGTATAGTATAGTATTAGGGTGAGATGTGGCGTGGAGTGGGTTGGGTGGGGTGGAGTGGGGTGGGGTGGGGTACACCTGATTTTTTTAAAAATAATTTTTACATCTGATCATTGAAATGAAAAATTAAAAACAAGTGTGGGTGTAATTTTCTCAAAAGTAATTGTTCAAATTATATCCAAATAACCATTTTATCATAGCAACCTTAATTCCAGCACAAGTCAATGTTCAATTTTTCAATTTTAATTGAAGGCTCCTTAATAATTATATATTCATACATTTTTGAATAAGTTTTAAAATTTCAATTATAACTAAGTAAATTTTATAATAAAAAATTTTTATTGATAAAAATTATATATAAATTACTCATTTTACAATAAGAAATGTTATATGTTTCACTAAGCTTAAAAGTAATTAAATTTTTGTTTCTATGAATGTTTCATTACTTATTTATATTTATAAGTAAAAATCTAATATTTTGACCATGAAATAGATGTAATTGTCTAAATAATTAACTTGCTTTACATTTAATTTTGTCAATAAAAAGTATATTTGTTAAAAATTTATCATTAAGAAATTAATTTGTTATGAGTATATTATTGAAGAGAGCCAAACATGGAAGTGAAATAAATTCAATTTCTTTGGACTTTAGATATTACATGTCGTTTTTCTATTTTAGGTGGTATTAGAATGTGTTAGTATAGAAAATTGATGCCCACATCAAATAGTATTTTGAGAAATGTGATGTACAATTATGTATTTTTTATTGGGTGTTTTGGAAAAAATTTTAGTTTGTTTAGAATTGATGATTGTCAAAGATTTTGGGAACTCATGTCTTATAAGAGTACTCATTAGGTACTTTATTAATTTTTTAATTTTAAATATGGCATTTCCTCATGTGTATCATGCTTCCGTCATTTTATATTCGCTACGGAGACCGTTGATATACTATTTGACAAGGAAAGCCACGAAAATCTAATAGGACATCTTAGAGTTCACATCTAATTTCATAATTACTTGAAAACTTAACACACTTGATCACATGTGTCATGAGTTTAGCCTTTTAAACTAGATTTCATGCGTAGAGCATCTATTAGGTGTGAGAGTTCATATATATATATATATATATGAATTCTAGTCCATCTTAATGTCTTTATCGTCTCCATCCTTGGTAGACATGTAATTGTGAAATAACAAGTTAATGAATCGTCAGCATTTATAAAATGTTGTACGACAACATAGTTAGGAAAGAAACGGTAATAAGAAATCTGTTTACAGTCTTTGATTTCCTTTTAAACTCCATAAAATCCCATATTTATTAACAAAACTACTATTTTCCTTGCAATAAAGAAAAGAAAAATAGCAACACCATAGAACATACCATCTCTTAAGGGATGGTTAAGTCAATTTACAATGTAATGAAGATTTTGGCCAAAATAAATAAATAAATAAAATTGAATAAAGATAGTGTTGAATGAAACATATATACAAGGAATTAAACATCCATTGCTTTTGGCTTGGAGAAGTTTTCTAGAGAGAGAGGAGTAGCAAAAAAACATGCTTGTCTTGTGGGTTGGATATGTCTTTGATCATAGAATATTAAGGTGGCAAAAAGTTTCCATCGTACAAGACAATAATCAAAGGTTTCGTGTTGTCTACTTCAAAAGAAAATTGTTTTTGAATACTAACAAGGTTTAGGTTTCTCGTTTTGGAAACGGTAATATTTTAAATTTATCAATCTTTTTTATCAATTATAATCAAATATTTTAAAAGGTTCTGATGATAAAAATTGAATCCCATGTACAATAATGATAAACATTACGATTAGTAATTCGGATATGGATATCAGATAAAGACACGATAATAAAGATAAAATAAATACAAAATGTATAAAGATTTGTGTCATTTTTCTTAATAAGGTTGGTCTTTCGAAGTAATTCTAAATCTAAATATTATATTAGAGATCATTAAGCACAGGGTAGGGTGGGGTGGTTGTGCTTGCCGTGCTACGTGAAATTGGAATATTTGTAAGCTTTTTCTCGATGGAATAAGCATAGATTAGGAAACAATGCGAGAGAAAAACTCATATATATTAGGGATTTTAATCCTTTTTTTTCTTAATTTTGCAGCATGAGTATTATTGACAATTGTTTGAGCTCAAATTGAATTCAGCTAACTCGATCGTCCTCAACTTAGATAAAAGACAAAGCGAAACAATTGTTATAGGTTGGTCACTCAATAAATTTCACAATTTTACTAATGAGATGTATAATTGAGAAGACTTTCATGTCGGCACAAGTCAAATTATCATGTCTTATCTGAAATTCTGATAGAAAAATAAACTTACATTAATAGAGTGACCAAATTGAAATTCAAAAAAAAAAAAAAAAAAAAGGTAAGATTTTTGACTTATTTTTCTTTATTAATATCGTCAAGCGTGTCAAGGTCACTTTATAAAAAAAAAATAGCAATGATTTATATAAGATTTTTAACTTATTTTTCTTTATTAATACCGTCAAGCGGGTCGAGGTCACTTTACCAAAAAAAATAGCAATGATTTATATACAAGTGTTAACAAAACTTTACTTCGGATTAATCATTAATTAGGATTGACTTGTAAAGAAATGTACTGATTAGGATAAATAGAAATGTATTGACTAAGCAATAAGCAAAAAAAAACCCGAAATCTATCTTTATTTTGAGGCTAAAATAATTATAATCTAATGGATGAATCTGCTTATAATTTTTCATTTCTAAGTGGATATGTGTAGAATGTAGTCATTAAGGTTTGGTATAGACGTATAGAGATTATCACAAATCAAAATAAAACAGAATAATGATTCTCTTTGTGTTTACGAAATAATCCATTAATGATGTTTTTTTTTTTTTTACTGATAATCATCTTCAAAATGTGGAATGGTAAAATCACTTGATTTAAAATATTAAAGGATTAATCAGGGCCACATATATTATTCAAATAATATTTTCAATACATTCCTCATGTATATACCATTTAACTATTTTTTTCAATATGAGTAATGTTATTTATCATCGTGATGATATAATATCGATAATGTTGCATTCTATTATCCCACACATCTCTTTTTCTCTCCTTCCCCTCTCTATCATAAAATTTGAACTACTTCACATAGACTGTCACATCACCGATATTTCATCGTCATAATGATAAATATCATTATTCTTTCAACACACCTTTTCATGTGTATGCGAGATAAATGTATAAATTAAAGTCTAACAACGTGTGCAAGCAAATCATTTAAAATAGCGATACCGAGACTTGATTCAAGACATTATTTATTCTGATATTATGTTAGAAGAGTAGCCTCTTGATGAGTATTTTTATATTTAGCCGATGCGAAACTTTACTCTTAACAAGAATAATATGTTCTGGGAAACTAGTGGATTGCCTTAGAATCCACCCCCGAAAACATAAAACCTCAAAAAAGAAGTTTAGAATCGACTTACTTGAATTCAAAATCACGTGAACCAAAATTGAATTTACCAATACATTTTTAAAATAGATGAAAATGATTTTTTGAATACCAGTTACATCTTAATTCAACTGTTGATTGTTTAATATTTTTAAATCAATACTCGAATTGGTTTATAAAACTTTCTGTTTATATGAATTGCTCCATCATTGGAAATAAAAATAACATAGGAGAATATCCATTTATTTCATCGTTTGAACATAGTCGTTTCAAGATTTTGGAAATGTATTTTTAAAAATTTTACAATTAAAAAATCAAGAAAAAATATATAATTTGTGTATGAAGAATTGTTTATAATCTTTAAAAAAAGTAGTGAAAAGGATATTGGTGTCTCTTGGTGTGTGGGAGTCATTCACTAAATATTATGCTTTTCGTGCTTTGGAGTTCCAATTAAATTTTTTTTTTTTTTTTTGTTAAAACGCAAACGTGGCCTTTCTAGCACAGCACTACGTCCAATTATTTCACTCCCATGTCACACTCCATCCTTAATAAACCTGGAGAAATTGCATTGTTAGTCCTTTAACTTATTTTTGCTGATATCGTCGCCCTCAACATGTTAGTTTTATTGCGTCTTTCCCTATTAGAAACATTCTGTCAAATCTTTTAATTGAAAAAAAAAAATTAAAATTATGCCCTTATTTTCAGTATAAAAAGGAAAATATAAGACAGACCAAAAACGAAGCAAATTCAAGGAAGTGTGCCCCGGGGGGGGGGGGGGGTCCCTCTTTTTTACAATTTTTCTCTTTTTTGTAACTAATAAAGAGATTATCATCTTTACGATGAAATAATTAGTTTTTTAAAGTCAATAGACATAATCCGTCCATTAACAACACTACAAAAAGGAATAGTTGGACAATTCAGTGCCAGGAAAAATAAGTTGAGGATAAAATTGCAACATCATATGTTGGGGACTAATGGTGCAATTTCCCTTAGTAAAAATGGTTGTCAAGTCTGAAGTATTTACAGAGTTTATCTTTAAAAAAATTATTAATAATATATGTAAAAAACTTTAGGAATAACATTACAAGAAAAAAGTGCAGCTACTACTTGAGGATCATCCTCTCAGAGCATCTAGATCTTGCAGCTC
>CAIGRP010018144.1:0-11000 GCA_903798385.1 Fraxinus cuspidata
TACACATTCAACAACATATTGAGAGATTGAGAGTTTAGATTTCAATTAAGATTATTGAAATCTTAATATTGTAAACACAGAACTATTGATTATCGTTGATTGTTCTCCTCTGCCAGTGGTTTTTTCGCGAATTAGGTTTCCACGTAAATTCTCGTGTTCTTATTTTTTTCTTCGTTATTTCATAACAGTTTGTACTATGTAAATTGTTGTATAGGAAACAAGAGAGTAACGTTTACAGTGGATATCCACTAATTGATTCTCCTATGCCATTGATGATTAATGAGAAGGATATTCTATTTTAAAGCATTGAAGCATGTCAGAATCATCAAAACATTGAATCGTACCCTATTTTCTACAATTAAAATTATCAAATATTTTGCTAATTGTCGCTCATAAGTAGGACCGGCCAAAACAAATGCATCAATTTGAAAAACGTGTTCTTAAATTGTTTTTATTTTTAATTTTTTTATGTCTCATCAAGTCACTCTTGAGGCTTGAACCTTATATAAAGCGATACAAGGAGGGATTCTTCCATTCACAGCTTTTTCCCTTAATCTTTCTCTCTAATTTCTGTGCTTATATCTCTCAGAAAATGGAGTTCTCCATGAAGTTTCTTGTAGTGATGTCCCTCTTGCTGTTGGTTTCCATATCCACTGGTTTGAACTTTATTAAACTCCCTACTCAACTTCTTAAATTATCTTGTGTCCGAAGCAAAATTGTCGTGCATGCATATGTTAGGGATTTTCACTCATATTGCTTGGAAAAGTAGACCATACAACATTAAACTCGACAATATTTAGAAAGAAAAAAGGAATTATAAAATTTTTCTGTCAAATCTTATGTTGTTTTCATGCTAATTAAGTAGAGATGGGAGGTCCTCTGATGGCAGATGCAACGTGTGACTGGGATCTTTGTGATAAAGGGTGCAAGCTTCTGGATTACAAACGAGGATGTTGCGAACTGTATCCAGGCTGCAGTTTTTGTGTTTGCTCCGACGAAGTATTATGCCTACGTAAGACACACCTCTCAATTAACCTACATACTAACAAAAACTGTATTTAAATTACTTAGAAGTAAATAAGTAACATTTTTACTGGTTAATATAAGTATCTAAGGCAAATTTATTTATTTATTTTTTATCCTTTGGTTTTTTTGAGTTACTTTCAAAATAATTAACTTATTTATACATTTTTCTAAACAGAAAGTAGTGTTTAATTATTTTAAAACTGTGAATATAAGTAGTGTTTGATTTGTTGCAGTACGCACCACAATGGAAATAAAAGTTGGTGAGAAGAATATGATGATTGCAGCAACACCCAAAAAGTCTTTCATCAAGGAGCCAGTTGCTTGATTCTGCATGGATATATATAAACTAATATATATCTTTAAAAATAAAGATGTTTGACATAAATTGTAGATCTCATCATGGAGACTACACTGTGTAAGTCAAACACGTTTGACATACGTGTACTATGTTAAAACTATTTTGAATGAATGTATTGTGAAATAATTAATGTTGTTTTCTTTTGTCTCCTTATTACAATTTTGATTTTACCAAATTAATTATAAATACTAGCCACCCTTTGTTTGGCATCGAAGGGTGACAAAAGTGGAAAGATTCATAGCCCTTTGATCGGCTTGGAAGGGTGGCAAAACTAGAAAGATTCATATCATTCAACTACTCACGTATTCACTATTATATATAATCATCTTTTCGACTCGTGCGAGAATTCACTAAATCATCCTCATGTGATTCTCATTTATGTAACTATAGGACATATTACGCAAATCTTGTGAGGCATGCTTGGCCAGGGACAATCATTGCCACCGCTCCAAAACTAAGTAATGCCAGCTAGACACCACCCGACTTAAAATTCTTAATAAGAGTCTTAGTTTATACACAAATAATGTTTTTGCGAAAAATAGTTTAAAATAATTAATAAGGTGCACGAATAAATTTGTACATGGTTGGGCCATAGAATATTGAGATTTAATATATGACTAGTCAATTACGTTAGAAATTGAAAATTAGGATTTCATTAATTGCTTGTTGCTTTCTGAAAGTAGATTTTTAAAGTGTAATTTTTTTGGAGAATGTATAGTTTGAAAGTAAGGGGAAAAACGGAGTTACATGCAAAATTATTTTATTGTGAGAATCGATTATTGAAAATTAGTTAGACAAAAAATGAAATTTAGAAAATTTAGGGCCAAAGAGGGACTAAAGTTGCGAGACTAACTGTCACTACGAAGTAAAAACACATTGCATATCAGTTATGAATAAATTTTTATGTTGCTAATTATTTTAGACAAATAAGAATATATCAGAAAATTGGTTTGCACGATAACTTCGTATAATGTTATGATCGCAAAATTAATTTTTTGTGATGACATCTTACCTATTATTAGGATTCAATTATTCTGTGTATTAATAAGAATATAATATTTTTACTGAAATAAAATGCACTTAGGTGTTTTAGGATTTTTCCTTTGCTTTACAGCAAAGTGTTTTGTTCTTCTTGTTTATTCCTTCAAACCCTTTAGTCTTTTTCAGTAGGACAATCACAAAAAATTAAGCGTAACAAAATGCAACCTCGTTGAATTCTTCTCAAGAAAATCCAATGGGACAATTCGATAAATAAAGAAAAGAGTACAACTATACTCTTGATTTCAATTAATAGATATCCTTGTATCGAACCATCCATATCTTCTGCATCAATGTCTTCAATATCCCAATTCCTGTGAAGTGGTTCATGTTGTCATGATATAGCCTTCAAGTATTACTGTCTTTATACAAGATATTTATATTTTCAGTTGGCAGGATGCTCCATTGAAAAACATATTTTATTGTTGCTCTCCATGGAGTCTCATACACATTTTATAATATATAAGAGTATTATTTTTAGGTACATATCTTTTAAGTTATGGAAATTCATTACACAATAACACGCCTTGTTAAAATCTTACTAGAAAAAATTTGGTAAAAAATATCCTAGCAAAGGAAAAATAGTGTATTATATTTTTTGAGTATGCTTCAAAATTTCTCAATAAAAATTTACCATGAAAATTCAGTGGAACAGAACCTAATCAAGGAAAGAAGATTTTAACGTATATTTACTTTCCTCACTTAAATTATATGCTTGAGGGATATTATAT
Source organism: Fraxinus cuspidata (assembly GCA_903798385.1). Taxonomy (NCBI): domain Eukaryota; kingdom Viridiplantae; phylum Streptophyta; class Magnoliopsida; order Lamiales; family Oleaceae; genus Fraxinus; species Fraxinus cuspidata. The sequence goes on from CAIGRP010018144.1 coordinate 3,154, forward strand.
CCTTCAAAGATAGTATTAATAATAATGCTAGATTAGTTGGCTACGTGTACATTTGTTATATGCATATCAAATTTCATGTATTGTAAGATAATAAGATGAAGGCTTGCAATTGCACCTACAACAAGATAATTTATCTATTTGTACAAATATTTGCAAAATTCATTGTGTGAGTCTTACAATACATGTTACAACTTCATTTTTCCAATTTCCATTTCTCCTAAGTATATATCTTAAGGTGTTCGAACAGCGTGTTGAAAAACTTCAAGTTTCTCTAGTAAGTTCAGTTTGCTAGGTTATTTTGCGAATCCTTTCTTTGATCAATATACTTTGAAAACTTTATTTTGATATCTTTCCTATTCATAATATAAAGCGATATATCATTCATAAAAGTGTTGTTGACAATCTTTCCTCTTAGCTTTTATTTCTTAATATAACGACATAACTTATTGAGATATTTCATATTTCAACATTTAAAGTACTTAAAAACCTCTTCTACGACTTTATAATTAATTTTGAATATACATATATTCTCCAAGAGTATATGCCTCTTAAATTAGATCATCTCTACTATTTGCTCTATTTTTCTTTTGAAGAATTTGGTATCTGAATCGAATGTCATCACGCTTTGGCATTCCATAGACTTATATATAGTATTAACAAATTACCCTCACAGAACGTCAATTCTAGTTAGAGTATTTAAACTTGGTATATAGGATTGTTAATCTCTTTAATCAATAAATGCATTTAAATGAATAATCTTTTGAACTCGTAGTTAGAATTATCATGTGCAAGAATCTAGATGATATGATGATGCATTATGTTTATTATTTTCAGCTCTTTTTATTCAGATCCCTAGATGAGAAAACTATCAATCAAATCGACTTATGCAAGAAATCGTATTAGAAAAATAACAGTTTAGGTTTACTATATTTTAATAATGATTCAAACTAATCATGTCTTCTCAACATTCTTTATTGTCCATATTAGAACATTATAGTGAAGCAATAATATATATATAGTAAGATGGTGTTTGGTGAGGATTAAAATTAGATTTTTTAGTAGATTGTAATATAGAAAGTTTTGAAATGTGTGGTTGAAAGGTTGTGGGATCCATGAAAAATGTGGTTAATAATGATTGTTTGATTTTGACTTAGATTAATTCAAACCAAACGAGCTCTAAATTCAGTTTAAATTTTAGCTAGTGATTGTAAATGATCAATTTTCAACATAATACGTGGATTCATCTAGAGTACGTTTGGTTCTATCTTCTGATTAAAGAAAAACCATGCTAGCCAGAATTAGGAACAAAAAGATCGGGTAACATGTCAAAACAAAATCTGAATGTTTTTAATCCTGTTTTTACAAATGCATCCCTTTAAAATATTGGATAAAATAAATAATCGTGACACACCTATCATGTTTCAATTCCTAAACAATAAAAACAAATTCTTGGTAGGTTTGAAATTCTAGTGGTCAAATGAAAACCATTTGACATGTATCATTAAGAATTATGAAGTCTTATTGAAACAATTTCTAGTGACAACTTCATTGATCATGCCAATATGCTAACATATTAAATGAGACGGTAATTGCTTGATGCTTTGATGCAACGATATGAGAATAAAATTACTTATCTATCTTGGAGACTATAAATGTTATGTTGTAAATGGAATATAAATAAAGCGAAATGGGTCAACTTTGAGTTCAAATTTCAGTGGGACTCCTACTTCAAAATTAACAATACCAATACGTTGCACTCAGCGAGGTGATTAATGTGATATATTTATTTATCAAAAACTATTTAGAATTGAATGAAAATTTTGATGTCTAATTCACTCTCTTGAAAATTGAAAAAGTGGAGAATTTGATTTTATTAGAAATTATTGAACTCTTGTCTCACTTAGGAATCCTAGAAAACTTTTGTTTGGTTTATATAGTAAAAGTTTAGGAAGTGGTTGGACCCTAAGGGGGTACCACTAATCTTTGGAAGGGGGAAAGCCTAGATTCTATTGAGTTCGGTCCTAAGCCAACATCCACATGTCACCCCGTTGTCCATCCAAGCGGCTCGACACTGGCTCGGGTCTGAGTTACGTTCCGTTGGAGTACATATGCGGGTGTGTGTGAGTCCTTATGTTATATATATATCTTTTTGGACTAAATTTATTTAAATCTATAAGTCAAATTGTAATTAATCAAATTCTTGGGTACTTAGTGATATTATTTATGACGGTATTTCAATTTCAACCATTGACTTATTTTCTCTAAATTTTCTATTTGGATCGTCAGGATACGTCTCAGTCTATGTTCTCTCTAATAGATGTCTCTTAATTGATGTAATAAGTGTCTGTTATTTAATCGTAATAGACGCAATGTTTCAATCTGAACAGAGATGTCTATTCATTTTTTAGGGTTATCTGAACGATCACCATTGCTTTAAAACCTTTTGTAGAATTTTCGAATGGTCACTAATAAATCTCTAAATAGCCTAACTTATTGCCAAAAAATTTACGTCATTTCATTAGAAATATTCTTGCTTTGAATCCATTTTCCTCTCTTATTCTCTTACTGTTATTCGAAGTACAAAACACTTCATTGAATTTGTTGGAAGTCGTGTTGATTGCCGTATTACTTCTGTAGGAGATGAAATTCATTTTATCCTATTAGATTATTGCCGACTGTCTTTAAGAATCATAAAAGGGAGCAAATTTGTCTTAATTAGGACACATCGTTAAGTCGGTGAGCTCGAATTACATACCGTTTGTGACTTGTTCCGGTTTTGATCCTATTGATTATTTTAATCCAGATTCATGATGTTACTCTATTCAAATTCATTTCGATAATCTGCAAGCATAAGTTTTTGTCAGATTGCTTGCTGAAGAAAAAAATAATCCAGAAACAGCAAGTATTATGTTTTATAATTTAATAAATATAGAATGACTATATTGTCTTCTTTTAATTCTTTATCAATAGACATCTAATATCAATACTATCTAAGTACCACATCTCCCAACTAGTTTAATTTTCATTATAATCTTCAAAAAAATTAATTTTTATATAAACTTTAAGATTAATAATTAAGTTTCCAATTAGAACAAGAAAAGTGGGCAGCATGGGTGGCGCCTTGGCATCAAGACTAATTTCAAAAACTTGAGGAGAACCTACGAAGCTTTCCCACCTCTTATCGACCTGGCTCTAGGTATTTACATCACAGTCCTCAAAGTTTTCCAGATCTTCAATTCAGCCCTTCAACTCTTCAAGTCATCCAATTAGATCCTTCGACTTTCAATTATGTCCCTAATTGTCCCTATTTTTGAATTTTTTCACTTTGGTCCTCAAAATTCTAATTTATTCAATTTGATCCTTCGACTTTCAAAATTATCTAAATTGATCTCTAAACTTTTGATTTCATCCATTTTGGCCCCCCAAACTTTCCAGTGTTAAATTGGCACCATAACTTGTGAAATTTTCTAATTGAGGTTCCAAGTCTTCCAATCAAGTCCTCTCATTTTCCTTGAGTCATGCAATTCCATCTTTTGTTTCACAATAAAAGTTCACCTACATGTAAAAAATTCACTTATATGTTAAAATATTTCTAGTAAGTAAAAAATTATGCACAAGTATACTTACTAGTAAAATCTACTACGAGTAAAAAAATACCCCTTGTTAATAAAACATTAGGATAAAAGTATAAAATTCACTTATAATTAAGTAAAAATTACTTATAAGTAAAAAATGGCGTATAAGTCAAAAAATTAATAAAATTAAAAAAATTATCATGTTTAAAAAGTATTTATAAATAAATATAGTCATATCAATTTTTTAATACATGAATATTTTTCTTATATGGTATAATATCAAACAAAGTAATTTTAATAGGTTCCTAAATATATTGGAACAAGACAGATGAGTTAGACCTAAATATTAATCTAATATGCACAAGCTAGTTACATGCAAAATTTGCAACGAACTTTACAATGATGAAAAATATTACGCATATATTTAACTTATTTCATCTGGGTTGTTGAAAATTAATGAAATATAAGTTAGGTACTATTTGACATAACTCTTACTTCTTGTAGAAGAATTTTCTGAAGAAGTTAACTTAGGCAACTTTCTCTAAAAGTTTTTTTTAGCCACATAAATTACTATAAAAAAATATTTAAATATATTAAAAAGTAGCTTCTTAATTTAAAAAATAACTCATATTTTTCAAAATTATGCCAAACGAGCACTTAGGCACTCCACTTCGAGCAATTGTTACAATTTAATCATTCTGTCTATATATGTTAGTTTGACAAGTAGAAAATCAAATTAATTAAAAAGATGATAAATGTTTAATTTTAAAAAAGGAAGCGAATGAGCTAAGCTAAACATGCTAAATATAGTTAGTAAAATTACTATGAGCCAATATCATTAGAAATAAACAAAAATACAAAAGATTTCATGTTTGTACTCTGTAGATTGTTGTATAGCAAACGCGATAGTAATGTTTACAGTAGATATGCTATAATTGATTCTGCCATGCCATTGACGATTTATATAAAAAGTGATGTTCACAATCATCAAAACATTGAATCAGCCTTTAATAATCAATAGATCTAAGACAAGAAAAAATGCATTTGAACAAGACCTAAATATTAATCTAAATACGCACACGCTAGCAGCATGCGAAATTTGTTATGAACTTTACAGTGGTGAAAAATTGTGCGGAACATGCAAGTAAGCCACCTAAATTTCCTGTTGATTTTTGCTTTCGTCTCGTAAATCTTGTATTCAAAATTTTGGTTCACTTTTTCTACCTTTTCTTTCCCTTTTCCGCGTCTTGGATGTGTTTAGTTCGTCAATTAGCTTGCCATGCCCAAAATATGCGCGCGCTAGCTACTATTTTTTTGTTGGAGAGAACCACCTTAATAAATAGGTAACAAAAAATATAGTAGTAAGTACAGTGTGACACTATGTAACAAGAGTGTTGATCAATCTTTTGTTGTGACACGCTTGTAAGTGGCCCACGGTTCATTGACTCTACATCGTACTAAATCTACATGGCCCACATCGTGTCTTCATATAATTGGACAAACTTCCTAATTATCTTTGACAATACAATACGAAATTTGTAATGTAATGGTCTTCTAATCATGATTCACATGGATAAAAAAACATTAACTCGTCTTTGGCACAAACTTTAGCCCCTATTTGGTAGGGGATTGATTAATATTTATTTTTATTATACATTATTTCAATAAATTTATTTTTAATATTTTTTCTCTACTTTTTAATTTCATATTCTTTAAAAAGAAATCATATTTTCATAATATCTACATCAAATAGACTTAAATTTCTTTATTTTGCCAAATAAAATTTCTCTCATACAAATTATTAATTAAGTGCTTGTTTGGACTATCATAAAATAAAGTCAACAATTAATTCTTATAACATACCTTTATGAAACCAACTTATTATCGACTTTACAATCACATATCACATTAACTTTTAACAAGATCTGTTAAAACTTTTTATTTAAAGCTTTGTCAAATAACCTAAAAATTTGGACATTTAGTAAATTCGAATGACTAAAATGCCACTTTACTGAAATGTTCCTAGACTGTTTAAGCAACATTGATGAACAAGACTGGAACATATAGGCTAGAAACTCAGTCAACTTTGACCAATTTGATGAAAATTTCTTTATACTTCGAAATTCGATTAAAAATGAATAGAAAATGTATAAATGTGTTATTTATTTAGTTGAAAGTATATAAATATTTAATAGTTAAAAAAGGAGGCCAATGAGGTAAGCCAAACATGTTAAATATTTAGTTAGTTAAATTAATAGGAGGCAATATCATGACAAATAAACAAAAATACAAAAACACATTACTACAAAAAAAGCTTTTTGCACTGTTTAAAAAATGTTGTCGAAGACTTTTTGCAACGTTTGGACGTATGTTGCAAACCTCGGTGTTGTCATAGAAAAGAAAGATACAATAACGTTTTTCAAACGTTGCTAATAACCTTTTGCAGCGTTTCTTTAACATTGCTAATAATTACTTTTTACAACGTTTTTTGAACGTTGCTAATAACTACTTTTTACAGCGTTTTTTTAAACGTTGCCGTGGGATTTATTTATTTATTTTTTAATACAGCAATTTATGCAAATTGATTGGCAAAATTGAAAATGACTTCTTATGAGCAAATTTTGGAATTGCATAAACATTGATAATTTCATTACTAAGTGTTGAATCCATATACTTGAATATTAGAATATGATACAACACCACCTAAATAAAAAAGAGCTTCAAAATGAAATAAAATTAGAAATAAAATTTTGGCACTACCTAGGCATGAATACGACGACTTTAAATCATTAAACAAATTCAGCCACTAAACACCAAAACATTACAGCCTTGAATACAGAATTATGAACCTTATTCGCAGAAAAGAGAGAATGAAAAGTGATGCAAAGGAAGCATAAAGAAAGATGGACACTTGATCAACTCTTCGTTGATTTTGCCGAATACTAACTAAGAGAAGCTGGGTGGATAGGGCTACAACTAGGGCAGCATCTGCCATGACAGGGAGAGCGCCAAGAAAAATTCGCACCGTATAGAAGACTTTCACCTGAATTATGTAAGCTTCTTCAGCACAGAGAATCAAGAAATGAAACGAGAAAAAAGAGGAAAACAGGAGGGGTGTAGGAATCAGCAAAAAGTAGTTCAGGATTCCAGCAGAAATATCTCACTTTTTCTTCATGAAACCACCAGGAAGCAGGTCCACCAGCCAATTCATGGAGAAGTATATACAAATATGACCGTAATGCAAACTGTGAGCTTCAGGAGACCAAGCATTTGATGAGAAAATATAATAAAAAATTGGTCACCTTGCAACCTNACCAAGCATTTGATGAGAAAATATAATAAAAAATTGGTCACCTTGCAACCTTGAGCTGTTGTTACATGCATACATACATAGACAACGTGCTGGAAAACAAAGAAGATTAAATGGTCAAAGTATTGAATGAATTGACACTAATGCAATGCCGTTCCCAAGTCTTTTGCAGAGACAAAGTGCCTCAACCAGATTTCTAGAACAAAGGGAAGATACAAAATTTAAGCAGCTTTCTTCACTCTCACAATGTTCTGTACAACATTCTAATATATATTTAAAACAAAATTCATATACAATTTAGCCACACCTATAGACAGCTTCGAACAAGAAACTATCTAATTGGTGAAATAAAAACATACATTAGGCATCTGAAACTTCTGGTAACAACAAAATAATGACCATTATAACGCTTATGAGCTTATATATTAGGAACCTGCATTTTCAATTATTAGCTATTAAATGGGCATCAATCTGTCACTATTATGAAGAAAAACCACAAAATGAGGGAAAGAAAATATAAAACTAATCCATTTAATTATACATCGAGAAAATCATGTTCATCATGTGTTCCAAACTTGTGATCACATATTTTAATATTACAGAAAAATGCGATGCCTAAAACTTCTAATGACAAAACACCAAATCCATCAAATAATATATGCAGATGCAGGAAGGAAAAGTCATTACTTGTTGTTGACAACTGAATCAATCATGCGCAACGGAAACTAAAACAATATTCAATTCTCACCAAGGATTTACGTTGTGTTTAGATAGAAAATGTTATAAGAAATATACCTTTGATGAATTCTACAAATTCCTTTGCTTTTTCTTGGACTTCAATGATTACGATCTGCAATCCAAGCTGTCCAATTGTCCAGCCTCCAATGGTGATCCACACAGAGAACAAGAATGTCGGCTATAGTTTTCTTTTCTTGTACTAGCAAGAATAATGAATTATTTCA
>CAIGRP010018145.1:0-32909 GCA_903798385.1 Fraxinus cuspidata
ATTTTAAAGAATAGCAGATCCGATAATTGTAATGTAGAAATAATGTTTTAACTTTACAAGGTCCCTCCTATCACACAAAACTCATGTAATACTTCTCCATTTCATTCAACCAACTCTAGCACCATGCATTACTTCCTCTTGAAATCCTTTTGTTAACAATTAAACCTAATTACCTGCATCTAGCAATTATTTAAACAACACAATCCTCCATAGCGACTCCAATATTATTCTCGTTCCTACATTACTAACATGATATTCCATGTATTTCATTTGATTTTTACTAAACCTAAAACCTTTATATTTCTAAGTACTCCAATGTTCGAACATATGATTTAAACACTCTCCTAGTCTTAAGCGCTCGAGCCAACTTTATCTGTCGTGATGAAGAAAAGAAGATTTGCAATTGAAAAAAAAACCTATTTTTTAACTAGATAGTTTTAATATTCATAAAATAAGTCTACTAAACCCATAACTAAAGGGATAAGGAGTTGAAAAAAAATCTTGATGCAAGCTTATATATAAAAATGTGTTCTACACTACTGCCACTATATCTTATACTCGTAACTGCATCAAGTTACATATCCTTAACAATATTTTTAATCTAATAGGAATTATTTTTCTCTCCAGTACCACCAATAGAACTTTCACAAGCATCTTATGATAGGCTTTTTAAATTAATAAAAAGCTCAAATGCATATGTAGTTTCTATTATCTATACTTCTTCATCAATTTCCTAGGCAAGAATATGGGTCTCACAGTAGCTATCCCTGGCATATAGCTGAAAGATTCCCTAATTTCTTTGTATTATACCTTAATCTACTTTTGAGTCTCCATCTCACACAACTTCATAGAATGACTCATGAGCTTAATGCCTCCATATTTAGTACAATCTTAACTATCTCCTCTATTCTTATAAGTAGGCACCACAAGAGTCTATCGCCATTCATCAGGAAATCACCAATTAAAGCCTGAAGCTGAAATCAATGAGAGCAACGGCAGATGAGAAACAACTTCAGCAGAATTGAAGTAAACAACATACTGGAGCAAGAAAAGAAAACAATGGCATGACATCTTCAAGATCCATTGCCAGGTTGCCCTCAGAATCGGGGGGGTGAACACATTTTTTTTATCACTGGAATGGCCCCCTGAACATCATACAAGCCTATTTTGTGACTGAATGTGTGAGACCAAAAAGTGATCCAGGCCCAAGAGCTGTACAAAACCAGAGAAGTGCAAGATTACACTTCCTCCCATAAACAAGAACTTGAGTGCAAAAATCATAAATGACAAACCTTCCAAGGCAGCTAAAAGAGCACTTTTAGTCAGTTCCAGAAACTCTTCTGACGCTGTAGAATTAGACAAGGCCAGTAATCCTTATAATGCATTAAAGAAAACGCATAGCCAGAAAGAGGATGACAATAATATGGAGCAATTTATAACCTCAAGAAAAATATTGATGGTGCATACATACAATTGAGTTCATTTTGCAAGTTAATCTGAACCTATAGTCATATAACAATCATTAATAGCCATCGAAGTGATATACAATCTCTAGAGAACTTATATATTCTGATTTCTTCGGTTTCTCAAAATGAGTGTTGAACACCTGAAACATACAAATGTATAGTTTACTAACTGAGCAAAAAGGGATCAGCATCAACTCACTTACTATCCTAGTATTGGATAATTCCAATTCTCAATATTTAACACCTACTTTACCCAATCGATCCCAGAAATGAAAGAAAGAAAAAGGCATTTACGTACTAATAAAATAGCAATCAACAAAACAAACTGATAAAATTTTACCATAGAGTTGAGCAAAACTTACACGAAATATCAACCATTGCAACATACACTGGCCTTGGCTGCATTTCCTCAGATCCTTCCACTGCCACCACAAGAACAATCAAAAAATCAAATACAAACGGACAGCATATGCTCATATGCATGGGGATGCAGCGAGATATGAGATTTACAAATACTGCTCATGCACAAAGTAAAACACACGAGCAGAACCATATGCTTGAACCATATTCATGTTCACAATTCCTGCATACAAATATTCTCAGACGAGGGAAATGATAATGCTAATTCATTATGCACCCATGAGAATTGTGAGGGCATCTCGAGGTCTTTAAAAGATGATAAAATAGAAATCCCTTAGTAAATACATGTTTTCCGGGAAAAAATTTATATCATAAATGAGAAAGGTAAAATTGTTACACCACACAACACCAGCACATATCTCAGCAGCTTACTTCTGTTCGGAACATAAACATCATAATTATGGTACTGCAAATTGATAGAATAATGCCAATGCAATTTATAAAACCACAGAAGCACATAATACAACACAAGTATATTGCCCTTGGCACCAGAATTCACGAATTGTACTTGAAAATTATTAAAGTAAATGGGTGTAATTAGAGCTTAAAAGGCAATTACACGGCAATTCAAGGTCGATGAATGAAGACAAAGTTTCCGGGCATGAATCGGGGAGGGAGTGTCTGGCAATTGACTGAGACGAAAGCCCATTGAGAGTGCCGCAGAGGGCACAGGTCCATGCCCACTGCTCCTGGTCACAATACTTATTGTAATAGGCCCAACAATTCTCTCACCGAGGCAACGAATGCCCGTCCGATCCGTACACCGGCGGGCTGCCGTTCTCGTCCTTGGTGGCAAATGGAGTCAATGTTACTCCCCACGGCAAGCCGCAAGCCTCCTGGGCATCCTGGTCGCCTGGGAACCCTGTCATAGTCGCCCGAACTGCCATTCTGGATCCGAATCCGAACGGCTTGTATTCGGAACTCCGTGAGTGTGAATGCGTGTGTGTGTGAAATGGGAAATTGAGGGTTAATGAATTTATCAATGTGGGCTTGATATCGGTCAATTGGGGAAGATGAGTTAAAGTCAAGCGAGTGCGCATCGCCGGCGTAGTTTAGTGTGGTATAGGTGTATAGGGACGGTAGGTGACGCAGTAATACCTGTTGCACTTGGCTTCACCAATGAATGTTCGCCCACCTCAGCTTTCGTTTTATTTCATTCAGAATTTTTTTTGTAACTGGCGTGCTTTGAGATTTCCCAGAGATTTTATGTAGATAGAAATGCATTCATTCGGTGGATTTTGTCCCGGTTTCACTGAGAGCCACATGAAATGGGATCGTGAAAGGTAATCTTTTTATCTTCTTCAATAAACGGGATAAAAATTGTGAAGTCCCTGCTGTTTGAATTTTGTTGTCTGCCTATAAAATTCATTGAACCCCTCTTGATTCAATGAGTAGAAGACTAGAGTGTTCAACAGAGTTTGGTTAAGAAAGAAGATTACTCTCCTTCGTATTCTGATTTAATTTTCTGTTGGATGAACTTTCAAATCAAGTTTTCCATATGTTTTGAACCAGAATTATACCCTTTATACTGCATGGAGAAAATTATTTTTTTTGGAAAATGAATCGGAAAGTATTGTAGCTATATAAAAACGATAAACTTTTACGTTTCTTAGGACATTCTTACGAAAATAACATTGGGATGCCAGCAAGTGAATTTATTATTGATTCAAAGAATGTGAAAACAATGATCTTAATGTAGACTTTTTGCAACTCAAATTCGCATTTTTGTGCTTAAAAGTCTCATTTCATTTTGGAATATGTTTTTCTGTAAATCTTGAACTTATAGATTTCAGCTAATAAAATATTTCTGTCTTCTCTATGACATTTTGTAAATACTGTATATGCCTGCGCATTTTTCTTTAGTAAAAGTAAAATAAATGATCTTCAAGTAAGCTTTATTAGTTTGCTTTATTCTGGTGCCTTTCAGGTTACTTGTGGATCCACTTGCCTGCCAGATTTCTGAGAGGACCGCAAAGATCACTTTTTTGTGTTATCCGAGGTTCCTATGTACGGAAAAGAAGACATCATGAAATGTTAGTATCCAGGCAAGAATTTGCCAAGCCTTTTTGTTCAGACTTTGCCATAGATTAACAAGTCATAAATTACCATTGCCTCTTAAGAGGTTATAAGAAATGCACCCAAATATGCTTTCTGCCTTCAAATTTAAATATTTGTCGTCTTGTTTTCCTCGTCAAAACCGCATATTATTTTCCATTTCTGCTGCTCAGTACACCTTAATCATCAAGAACAACAGAAACAAGATCAAAAATGTCGACAAGAAGTCCAACAACTGAAGGAGAAACAAGAATCTTCATTTATCTCTTCAGCTCGAATGAGAAAGTTGATTGCTGCACAATCAGACCCACTCCTTGCCAAAGAAATCTTTGACTTGACTTCTCATCAACCAAATTTTTGCCACTCATATGCTAAATTCCACATACTCATTCTTAAACTCGGCTGATTTCGCCACTTCTCTCTTATGCAGACAATCCTTTCCAGCCTCATGTCCCATCAACATGCTGTTTCCCCATCCCTGTTTTCTCACATCATTCAATTCTATGACAATGCAGGACTGCCTCTTGTGAAACACCTCAGCTGCATTCTTGAAATCCTCATTGCTCACCGTAACTTCCTCCAGGCTGCATTCAATCTCTTCTGGTCCGCTCATAAATACAGGCTCCCCCAACACGGAGTCCTACAACATTTTAATGCAAGCTTTCTGTTTGAATGGTGATTTAAGCATATCGTACACATTGTTTAATCAAATGTTTAAGAGGGACGTTGTTCCTGATGTGGAAGAATATATAATTCTAATGCAGGGTTTGTGTAGGAAGAGTCAGGTGAGCTGTTGATCTTTTGGAGGATATGTTGAATAAAGGATTTGTACCAGACACACTAAGCTATACGACTGTTGAATAGCTTGTGTAGGAAAAATAAGCATAGGGAGGCTTACAAGCTTCTTTGTAGGATGAAAGTAAAGGGAGGCAATCCTGGTATCGTTCATTACAATACAGTCATTTTGGGGTTTTGTAGGGAAGGCCGTGCTAGTGATGCCTGTAAGGTTCTTGAAGATATGCCCTCAAATGGGTGCTTGCCAAATTTGGTGTCATATCAGACTGTAGTCCAGGGGTTTTGTGCAGTCAGGGCATGTATCATGAGGCAAAAAGTTATATCAAGGTCATGATGTCAAAGGGGTTTTCTCCTCAATTTTCTGTTGTTCATCTACTTATCAAAGGTTTTTGTAACGTGGGTAAAATTGAGGATGCTAGTGAAGTGTTACATGAGATGTTGAGGCATGGTGGAAATCCACACATCGAATCTTGGGCTGAAATTATACAAAGATTTGTGCTATAGATGACACAGAGATAACAAGGGATATCCTAAGAGGTATTGAAGGTGGAGATAAAGCCTGACACCAGATTAGTTGAGGTTGGTGCTGGCTTGGAGGAATATTTGACAAAAAAAAAAGAAGATACGAATTAGATCAAGAATGCATTGATTGATCCTGTGAAGTGGCTGCGTTTATAAGATCTAGCAACTTGAACCTCAGTCAAGCACGGAATGCATCTTGGTGTTATCAAACACTTCAATATTGTTCAGCTTCTTTCATGTTTCAATCCATTAGTCTTCCATACCGTTTAAGGTTCAGTTGTGAAGTGATGAATTGTTCTCTGGTTACCGAACACTCCTGGCAAAGATGTTAAAGAGACGTGAGTTTAATGCTTTTCAATTTCGAAACTGGAAGTGGATTCATTATTCCTAGTCGAAGATCAGCTATAAAAGTGGGTATTCCACCAGCAAAGCCTGGAATGCAGCGGAACATAAAGTGCCTGTTTGATAGCAAGATTGAATAACACTGTAATATTAAGGTCAGTATTCTTTATACCGTCCACTAGTGCACTCATCTGATTGCTATGGCCACGAAAGTGCTAAAGCACTTCGAGTACAACCAGATAAACATCGAAGAGGATTGGCAATGGAAGTGGTCGTAGCTTCAACAAGGGAGGCACATCAATAATGGTGCATAACTGGCTGGTCTGGTCGGAACTCAGGCACGTTCAGCCGTCTGCTGCTAGGCACAGGAATGGACCCAGGCGAGGGCGTGACTATGCCCCCTAACGCATCGAATGGTCAACTTTTTCCTTGTGAGCTTATATGTTTTTGTTCTTTCTTTAGTTTTGTTGGCTGCTATGAACTTGCAAACTAAAAACATTTCTTGTTGATCCAATCTCCTCTCTCGTTGATATTTTACTGACGTCTTCTGCTCTCTTAATAACCTCTTAGCATCGAGGAAATTTTTGTCAAACTAACTTATAAGCAAAGCCAAACAATCTACTCATGCACTTAAAAATCAATCAAAATTACACGTTAAACATAGTTTTTTGCATTTTGTTGCATTAAACCATCTATACATGCACTTGCAACGTTATGTTACATTTTCCAAAACGTCGACATGTTTCGTAGTTTTACCAGTACGTCCAAAATATCAGTGACTAATCGAGCTTATATTAAGTATAAATCTACAAGTGCCAGTACAAACACACTCTCGTGTAAGCATAAAACTAAACTTGCAATTCATGGATGAGTTCTCAGCACAAAAACACCATCATAGGATGAGGAATTTCAGCATTAACCAGACAGCCCAAGATAGTTACAGGTACATCCAAGTCGACTATATTGAGGTAAACCGACATGGGTAAGACTATTCAGAAAAAGACTATAAGCCAACATAATTTCTCAATATATGCTTACAACTTCATCCCCTAACTTGAGCATCTGAGTTACTACAACAGGCATTTTGCCCAATGCTTGTTGGTGTTGCAGTCGACCTATTCGGCACTGCTTTCATCTTCATCTTCTTCACTTCCACTTCCACTTCCACTTCCATTTGTTGCAGGTGGCTCTTTCATTTTACCTTTTTTAATCGTCTCCTTTGCCTTTAAGGACTCTGACTTCCTTTTAGTATTCTTTTGCCTAAATTCTATAATCAAATAATGATAACAAGAGTAAAAAGAAGATAATTAAAAAACCGAAAGAAAAAAAATAATAAAGAAATAAAAAATGCACTCATTCTTGCAAATTTACATTCAAGATCTGAATATTTGAACTCAGGTTAAACTTTTGTTGAAGGATCCTTCCAGATATAAAGGAAGAATTTTGGAAATAAAACTTCCATCAACAGACGCAACAATCTATTGACAACTATCTATAATAAGTCCAGGCAGCTCAGGGTTAGCCTTGATCACTAAAAAACCAACAATAACAATGACAAACTAAGCCTTTTCTCCACAAATTTAAGGTCAGCTAAATGTATCATTTTCCACCACTCCATTAATGCTAGATCTACAGGAAGTCTCCAATCTCCATACCAGAAATAAACCAACAACAACAACGATCTAAGCCTTTTTCCTAATAAATAAGGGATGCCTACATGAACCTTTATAGAAAGACTCCATCACCAGAAAACCACCACATCAAAAATAAGAAATTGAGCCTTTTCCCCAAAAAATTTAGGCTCAGCTATTCACTGGCTGCAAGAGGTGATTGTCCATCTCCAGTATGTAGAGGGAATTGGAAAAAGACGCTTTCACCCAAATGACTCAAGGTTCCTCGGAACCGTCTCATTTGGTCAGTGATTTACCTTAATCTTACGTTTTTATTAGTCAATAAAGAAAACTCAAGTGCAGTTGAAGTGTATGGTAAGGCTGCTCCAAAGCTCATTTATAGTGAATTAACTTGAACAGAAAAAAGTTAGATGATATATGCAGCAATTGACAAAGCAGCACGGGTGCTACAATCCAATATCCAAAAGCATCACTAACTTAAGCTCTAACCCGAGTAGCATGGCGACAAGCATGTCATTAGAAACATCAGATGGATAATTAAAAAAGTTAATTAGAAAAATATTGACCTTCAAGAGAAGTTCTCAGCGGGGCAACAAACTCTGCAAATTCTATCTCTTCCAATGCCTTGAATACATCTTCTGCGTTGATTATTTGCCTCTTTGACTCCTTACATACGTCGTTGGCTCTGAAACAAGTCACGAATAAACACCATTAATCGAACTGTTATATCCCAACATTATTAAACCAGTTCAAGAAAATAAATGAATACATTTGTTAAAATATTCTCTCTCGTGTGAAGGAATTAATTAGACCTCAAATTGCCAAATGCGGGAAGGCATAGAAGATCTTACCTTCAAAATAACGAACTCTCTCCAATAGAATAATTATCATACTTTTTTACTTCAAAATAAATTTACTCAAAATGTAAAACTTTTTACACTCTGCATGTTCAACCTCGTTTAAATGTTTCATTTTGGCTTTTTCCGGCATGGCAGTAGCCAGTATGAAGGATCATGCTGCTTCCTTTTTAGCATTTAAGCCAGACCAATATGCTATTTATAACATGTTGCCCCTTTAAAGTATTTTTAAGCTTAGCCAAACATGCCATAATAGGAAAATTATTGCAGAGAAAATAAATTCCAGAAATTGAATCCGAAAATTGATTAATTCCAAACATTCTATAGTTCTAGTTAATCCCACAAAAAATTACCATAAAAAAAAAATTACCCATTGAAAAAAAAAATGTAATGGAAATGCTTATAAGCGTGCTTACGTAGCGGAGAGGAAATGGATGAAAATTCGTGTGCTTTCACAGAAGCCCCGAAGAGATTCGCGGAGAACGGTGACTTCGGAATCCTTAGAGAGCTGTGATAGCTTATCCTTCACTACCCGGCGCACGATAGTCTTTGGCAGTTCATCGGCTTCCGATACCACTTTCTCTGTCACCGCGTTATCTTTCTCTTTCTCCGACATCTCTGTCTGTCTTCGGCGGCACACAATGCTAAATTGTACTGGGTGCGTCAAGTTGGGGGAAAGGGTAAAGTGCGCTCCAGTTTTGGGTTTAAAATTGTTGGGTTACTCCATTTTTAAACTGTCTCCTAACAATATAGCCACATTAAAATTTTCATTTTCATTCTTCTATTTATTTTCAACCATACATTTTTTAATAAACTAACATTTTTCATCACATCAATAATTTTTTTTTCTTTTTTAACTACACATTTTTCATCAATCTACTATTCTAATATACATTCTTCCAAAATAATGTAACTCAAACACACCATTAATATAAAATCCACCAAGAGACTCCAACCTTTGGTGATTGTCATATTCAGGTTCCTAGGGGCGAGTCCAAGATATTGAGTGGATTTGGGCTATCGTTGACCGTTGAAGACCGCAATAGCAAAATTGTTTATTAGCATTTAATTAAATAATATTTAAAAAATTCAATCAATATATAAATACACTTACATTTGAAAATATAATCCAATACAAACCAAAATAAAGACAAAAAAAATACATTTTTCAATTATATATGTATGATCAAATTTCAAGTTTTTTTTTTTTTTTGTACTTAAGGGAGACAAGATAAGTTTATTCGTAAAACATAATTAAACGGTAAAGACAAACTCCGAGCTTAAGCAAAAGTTATGCAAACTTTTGAAAACAATAATTTTTAAAACTAGAACTATTTTTTACCCCAAATGAAAAAAGTGTTTTTCAAACTTTTAAAAGAATAAAGTGCAACATTTAGACTATCCAAATTTGAATTTTATAAAATAAATTGATAAACTTAACAATAAAAGTATTTTTATTATGAACTAGTAATTTGAGACAATATAATTTTTTAAAGAAATTAATTTGAAAACGAAAACTAATAATATATAATTGTTTAGTTATTATGTATTGTAATGAAAAATTAAACAAAAAATAGAAAATCAAAGAATTGAACTACATACCTCTCGTGCACAAAATGAGCCATTTACCAATAATTTTTTAAAGAAATTAATTTGAAAACGAAACCTAATAATATATAATTATTTAGTTATTATTTATTGTATTAAAGAAATAAACCAAAAAGTTTACATGAAAATTGATTTTCAAACTCTTAAAAGAATAAAGACCAACATTTACATTATCCAAATTTGAATTTTATAAAATAAATTGATAAAACTTAACAATTTATATTATTATAAATTGTTTAGTTATTATTTACTATATTAAAGAAATAAACAAAAATGTAGAAGTGCATGGAATTGAATCCAATACCTTTCATAGACAAGATGATCCATCTATCATATGAGCTACCCTCACTTACGTTGAAGTTAGTACAAATATTAATTAATATGACTATGTTCTCTTTGCATCTACAACTGCACAAGCAACCGAGAACATATAATTATCACCATCAATCCTAATTGCGGCCAATAATTGCCCCCCATGTGCACTCTTCAAAAAACACTCATCCAGTCCCATTACGGGCCTACAATCAGCCTTGAAACCTTCTTTACAAGCCCCTAAGTACACATACATTCTTTTAAGCACACCTAATGTTCCCTCAACTTACACTATACTTTCAGAGTTAGTTCTTTTCAACTCCTCACCACCATAATCCCATAAAATCTTATATTATTCCTCAACAAGTCCATTCACAATTGCTGCACATTTTGCCCTTGTTCTATAAAACTGATTTTTGGATATTTCATACATACAATCTTGTTTCACGGTTTCCATAAAACTACTCATAGACAAATTAGGATTCGACCTAAACTTACGTAGGTATTTCTTGGCCAGGAAACCTGCATGGACCATACTGTTTTGCCATACTAATGTGCAGCTATGTTCATCTCTGAAAGTGTTGATTCTTAAGTTGTCATCTGGTTGTTTGTAGGTATACAATTGCCAGGGACAATTCTCTTGACGTCTTTCTCTTATCCTATGTAGTTCGCTTTTCACGTATCTCAGTTCTCTTACATTCTTCACGGAGTATTGCACAATAGCTTATCTCAAAGTTTCTGTATTCTAAAACTTCCTACCTGTAAAGCACTTGAGAACCTTTTAAGAAAATTATAATGAAATGCATAACAAGTCCTAAACTTATTACAAATAAGCATAAGGGGCCCCAAACATATTGCATGACTTTGTTCATAGGCCCCAAACCTATTACAAAACATTTTTCATAGGCCCCCAAAATTTAATACATTCTGCAATTCACTTACCAATTTTGGATTTGGGTTTCTCCATGTCAGTTACAGGGTTGAACCAAACTTCATTTCTTTTGTTAGATGTGGCACCCGCTTCATCACCACTTGAAATGCTTCTAGGTCATCTGAGTCCCCGTAGTTTGTACCACTATTATCTGCATTTTCATTCTACTTACATGGTTCGTCATTGCCTTCATTCCCCATCCCCAAATCAAATCCCTCGCTCAATCTGAAAAATGTGTCTTCATCTTGGTTATCCTCTTCCATATCCTCTTGTTCGTATTCATAATCCAAAAAAATGTTCTAGACCAATCTCATTATCCTCTTCCACTTCCGACTCACCACCAGGAGACCCAGTGCCAATAGTCTGAGCACTACTGTCTTCTACAACAGTTGGTTCAACAGGTGCATTAAAGGGCCCAACATTTTCAGCATCTTCTACTCATGTTCCACATTAAAAAAATGGATGGTTCATCAACTATGGCTGCTCAAATTGTGTATTTCCAGGATCTTCCACTCATGTTTACCCTCAAACATGGATGATTCATCGAGGTTGCACTCTCAAATGTTGATGGTTTAGGGAAACCAGCCCTTTCATTGTCAATTGTTGGATGCTCAAATTGTGTATCTCGAGCATCTTCTATTGCATTTTTAAAGGAACATGGTGGATCAGAGATTGACTTCTCACATGTTCGCTCCACAGGCTGATCATTTACACTTACCTCTGTCTCAACTACATCCACATTATGAAATTCCTGCCCACTATTATTCACACCATCATATTCATGCAAATAATCATCTTTAAATTTATCAACAACATAAGCGTCATCACCATCTGCCGTGTCATCAAAAACCTCAACTGCAAATAAAGGTTTATGTCCGACCTCCATATCTTCATTGTTGACATTAACACTCTCCAAAATCTCACCAATTTACATATCAATCACTACAACCCTCTCATCCCACGGTAATTCCAATACTTCCGTCAGTCTCGACAAACAATACATATCTGCAACTCTTGTACAACCAAGACATTTCACAACATTCATAAAGTCTGCATCAGTAACTAACCAAAATGACCCTTCGACAATTCTTTTCTTTTCAAGCCTATATACATATCTCATTGGCTCACTGTAACCAAGCGTTTTCATTGCATTGTCTAACAGAAATCGATTGAAAAAATATAAGTCCACGTAATCAAGATAGCTGATCTTACCGTGTTCATACACGTAATTTCGTATTTTGCGAAGAAGAATCCCACCATTATTCGGCCAGATCGTGAAATAAGTGGAGTTTTCTCCTGAAAAGGGAAAAAAATTACACAAGTCCAATCATAATAAATATGGTTATCACAATATACGTCCTTACACACTCATTACAAAATTTTGTCCATACAATTCATTTCATGCAATTTTTCAAAACCCTACCCAATGCGTTCATCACAAACATCGAAATCAAAAAATTGAGAAATGCAACGGATTTTAGTACTTCTTCATAACGATCACATCATTCAAGTACATGGATTTCTTACAAAAACTACGTTTTGTACAATTTTACTCTTGACTAAAACTGACAATTGCAACACTTGCCAAAACGTACCATAGACGGGTTTAAGTAGTGATCCTCTCAGATGGCATGCATATTTGTCGTCAGGTTCTCTAGTTTCAGGGGAGTTTATTGTGGATAATTTTTCAAAAATTTTTTATCTCTTCGCAAGGGTCGCCTTGTACTTTCTAATTCGAAATTGAAGATGAAGGTTAGTGAATACAGTGTATGAATGAATTTACCCTCCCATATTTTGGTAAAAAGTGATCAATCTTTTTTTGGGTGGTCAACTGACAGAAGTTTGGACGGAAACTGTCCAAAAGGGCCTACTCTGAAACGTATGGAAATGTTAGGGGTGATGGTTGCAACAAATCAAAACTTTGGAGAAAGTTTGAAAGGCTTGGGGCTTCTGCTGCAATTATCCCTTTTTTTAATTAGCCAAAATGTCCTTACACTGCATTTCGCTCTGCACTCTTCTTCTTCTTCTTTCCCCAATTCCAAATTGCAGCGTTGTATCAAAACCCTATCCCTCAGATTATTTTATACCTCTGAATTCCTTTTATTTCTGGTAATTCTTTTCATCCCTTTCATTTTATTTCTGGTATTTGAAAAGTATCTATCTAGAATAATAAATAAGATGATTAGATGAAAGTGATTGTAGGAAGGAACCGATTTCGATAAGGATTGTTTGGCATAAATGGAATTTGGTGTAACTGATGCCATGGGAAAAGAATCTGAGCTTGCCCTCATGGCAAATATTTGTTACGGAGAGGTAAGCGAATAATTTGAGACTACATTCTGTGGATTTTCGAGTTTTATCTCAAAACAGGGCTGATGAATCACTGCTTCTATTAGTAAAACATGAAGCCTTAAGGTATGATTAATGCGCAATCTGGATAGACGTGTTTGAATTTCAGTGATTTTTATAGGATTATTTCTTCCCATGGTGGATTATAAGCCCTGTTTGGTATACATTAAAATTCACATTCTCATTTTTCTACTTATTTTCAACCACACATTCTTCAATAAAATANCATTTTTCTACTTATTTTCAACCACACATTCTTCAATAAAATAATATTTTCCATCACATCAATAATCTTTCCTTCTTTTTCAACCACACATTCTCCATCAATCTACTATTTCAAAATACATTCTTTCAAAATAATGTGATCAAACACACCGAATGAAGAATGTTATTCACAGCGAGTGACTGCTCTATGTGACGTCATGGAAATGCCTTGATTTACGGGAGAATTTAGTCATTATTTTAATAATTTTTTTTAAGAATAAAACAATCAAATGGATTTATTTTTCATCCTCTATTAAACTCATCATCAAGGATGCTACAAGATCTAAAAAACAAGAAAGGACTAAATATTACTCTTAAATAAATTTAGAGTTGATTACATGAATTTCTTTTTTTAACAATTTAGTTTTGTTCTTTGTTAGATTTACTGCAAGATCCAATACTACTAAATTTTCACAACTAATGGACTGACTTCATTTTTAGCTAGAAGAAAAATAATTTGACATTTTTTTTTTTATTTAAGAAAACTAAGATTTCTATTTGAAAAGTTACTCGTTTTGGCATGCAATACTAGATCACAATAATTGAGAATATTTTAAATTGTCTTATCTCGTTTAAGACCTTTCAGTATTCTATAAGAATAATGTCAGTAATTATCAGATGTGACATCCTATGATTGTTTCATTATTAATGTAAAAATTCATTTGATTGTTTCTTTTTTTATTATTATTTTTTAATTATTAAAATCATAATACATAGGATGTCACGTAGTAGTGGTGGTAGTGGTAGGGCGACTACCATAATGACTCACAACATTATTCTTATAGAATGGTAGGTTAGGTATAAAACTTTCCCCATTAAAGATGTAGGTATAGGAATTGAGCCCTCCAACCTCTTGATTACAATACAAGCTCAACCATTTTGAAATTTTGTTACATTATAATGTTATATTAGACCAAATCACATTATTTTTAACTTTCACAAATGTGACGGCAAATCAAAACCAGCCACCTGTGACCATTGCCGACCACCTTGGACAGTTTCTTGTCGTCGATGGCCGCCAACAGTTGTGTCACATACAAGTATATCCACAAACTTTCCAAGGACTAAATTCAATAAGATTTAACTAATCGTATCTGATGGAATACCGAATCAGCAAGAAATTTAATAAATAAATAGCAACCCTAAACTATAGATATTCATAAAAACAATAGTATTACGTATCAAATGTGCGAGTAAACGCACCCCTAAGCGAT
Organism: Fraxinus cuspidata; assembly: GCA_903798385.1. NCBI lineage: Eukaryota > Viridiplantae > Streptophyta > Magnoliopsida > Lamiales > Oleaceae > Fraxinus > Fraxinus cuspidata. The sequence goes on from CAIGRP010018145.1 coordinate 14,767, forward strand.
AATCTATCAATGTTTGCTGATACAACCCTTTATTATTTCGAGTTTCTCCCAACAAATTACCTTTTCCAATTGGTGTCCAAGGATACAATATGACCGTATGTGTATGAAATTCTCTCTCGGGTTCTAATAAATTAACAGATGCTCGACTCCCTGCAAATGGACAAGCAAGTAAATTGTTCAGAGTTCAGCAGTCATCCGGAGAGCATGTAAAACTTAACTCACTAGCAACAGAGATAGAAAAGAGAAATAGCTTCCTGTCAAAAAAAGTAAATTAGAAAGCATGCTTACAATTTAATGCTTGTATGCTATAATCTCCTATTAACAATTAAAGCAACGTCCTACCATAAAGGTAAAGCTTAGTGCATTATTTGCCATTATGTTTCCTAAATCCATACCAAACATCTTGATTGTGGTTCAACTAATTAATAATAGATGAATATCATATTCAAATAAAGTCGCCATGGCATCGTTTGATTGGTGGTTTCAACGTCGTTGGACCCCATAAATAATAGGTTTGGCAGATTTGGTAGTATATAGAAAATTGCAAGTGTGAATTTATCGAAACAAATACGTGGGATCTGTCAAATCTTATTTTATTTAAGTCGCGTGCTGACGTAACACAAAAATGTAAAAACCGGGGTCCATAATGTTGATAGCCACAAACCATGTGGCTTGAGCATCACACCGATGTTACAGCTCCAGAAAAAGGTATAAAGCTTTCAACTTTAGGGGGGAAAAAAACAACAAATCTCAAGAATCTGAACAAAATTATCAAGTAAAAAAATTACGTTAATCCTTAAATCAAGGAGAGATTTTAAGGTTTAAAATCTTAATTCGAAGGCAAGAAAAAATTTGATTCTTGTAAGGCCAATGGTTGCAACTCTGAAATTGATGTGAAGTTGACACCAGAAAACTACAGCGTGCTACTTGACATAATAGTGATGCAAAGATTCTTTTTGGCAAGAGAACGGAAAGCAAGTGACAAAATAAGTGATTTTCAACTTTGGCGGTTGATTGAAAAAGTCCAAGATTGCTAGTGTGTGATAGAATTTGGTGTGGACTTTTGTACAGGAGAAGATAGGAATCGTTACGTGATGAGATTCATATGCATTATTTCAAGTGGGGAGATAAAGGATACTCATTTTCATTATTTTAACATTCAATGATAAATTATAGTTATCTTACAGCTAGCGATACAGACGGTCGACCTCCAGAATCGACTATCAAACAAGCAGGCGATGTATTGCGTGAGATATGCATGAAAACAACATTTCGTTTGACTAATTGCAGAAAAAAGATAACGCGTGAGCAACAACTCAACTTTACACTTGGGTTGATTCTCTTATGGCGTGTCCACAAAAATAAGCTAAAATATTATACATAATCAAGTTTTGTTCTGTATTGCGTACCAAACAAGAATTATGAACGAACTTCAAAAGTTAATGGCTGAACCCAATAATTCGGAAATATTCAATGAAGCTCAGGAATTATGTTTTATAGCTCTTTTATCAATTACTGAACGGAATTAGAGGCAACCAATTTCACACACTTTTATAGTGGCTACAAATTTGAAAGTAGATTCTGTGAAACTTTTTTAAGTGGTCCGAACTTTTTGAAGTTTTGCAGCTGGTGTCCGACGGATGAAAATTAACGAAACAATGAAAGTAAAAGGTGTTGATCTTCTTACCTCTAATGTCCGCCCCCAATGAACCGGGTTCAAATTTGGCTGCTTATTTTCTTGATTCATCCCTTCTTTAGAGCACATACTAAAAAAGCTACGGGGAGAAGGAGAATATTGAAGAAAGATAAGACCTGAAAAGTAAGAGAAGATATCATTAGACTGATTCAAACAGTTCCTCAACTGAGTCATTATGTGAATGATTTAAGAACATGGTATTCTGGAGGAGTCATCGATATACTAAACAAGAATTTAGCCTATTTTTCTTTTTGAAACTGTCTAGTACTATCTAAAGCTTCTGTTTTAGGCTGAAATGGAAAAGTAAAATGATGCAGTAAAAAAAAAAACACTAGATGAGTTCATCTAAGTTTAGATATTTCCTTACATTTCTCTTTGAAGCTGAATAATCCATGTTTGGAAGTGGAAGATAACCTTGTGATGGTGGTGATGATGATACTGATGCTGATACTGATATTGATCCAATATCATAAACTAGAGAACCATTAGGATAATACAACCCGTAATTCCTCTCAGACGACGGACCGGGCTTTAAATTCTCATTAAAAAGTGCAAAAACGTAGATGTCGACTGGGACTGATGGCTTCGCCGGAGTACCTTGATTTTGCTGTATCCGGTTCAGCATGTTAGTGTTATATAATCTAGCATTATCCGCAGAAGCACCTACCTCATTCGTATCCCCCTTAGAAGGCCATCCTGTCTCTGAAACTTTAACTTGTATATCCGTATGTCCCATTGCTTTGATTGCCGTATAAACAGCATCAATTTGTGCATATAACATGTTATCATATTTCAGATTTGTAACTGGATCTCTCATCCCGGGATTAGGCTCAAAAAGCACATACTCTAGTGAAACCTGACCGGGGCTATCTTTGTATGCAAAAAAGGGATATGCATTTATAAGGAATGGTGATCCCGTCTGTGAATGGAAATCAAGTATGCGCTGGATATACTGGGCAAGATCTTGTCGGAATGCGCCCGCAGAAGGAGGGAACGAATTACCTAAGATTCCGATCGAGTGGGCTGTTGTCACATATACCACCTTGCTTAGCCCAAGATTTTCAAGAGAAGTGTACATAGTCTGCATAGCTGGTAGTAGATAAGACATTAACTGAGCATCATTACTCGTGAGTATCTCGTTTCCCACAGTGATACAAGTGATCTTGGTTTGAGAAATATAAGGTTGTACATGCTGTTGAATCCATGACTGTGCTTGAACAGGATCCTTCATCTTCTCCATATACTCGTTCCCTAGTCCAATTATAAACTCGACATTTGAATTGGCGAACGCAGTTAACACATTTGGATCGGCATCGTAAAGTTTCACTCTGCTCATGTTGAGAGATTTAAGTAGAGATACCACGTGGGATGGCGGAGGGAGATTATTAGCAATTTGACCATAATTAATTCCGATTCCATGGCCGAGGGTACTAACAAGCGAATCTGAACACAGAGGGAAAGACTATCAGGCAGACGTTTGATGCATTTTTAACTATGATCTAGTTCTCGAAACGAGTTTGAATTCATCAATAATCTAAATAGAATAATCTGAACGCAGTGGGGAAGACTCAAATAATGCCCACAAACAAGTCTGAATTCATCAATATTCTAAATAGAATAATAGATGCATCCAAACAAATTCCTATGCTTTTAATAACAAGAATCTGCAGTCACTACATTTTATGACGCAGCTGAATCAACTACTTATATCAAAGAATTCAACTAAAAAATATACTTCTCCTTCATCAAATAACATAAAAATCAAGAAAATCCGAATCCTGAACAAAAATTCTATCGCCTATTTGAGCAAAACACAATTAATTCAGACAAAAAGCTAAAAAAATCTGAATATTGAGTAACTATATTCACTGTTAGCTAATTCAGCAAAAAATTAAACATAAAAAGCAGAGAGAAAATGAATTCAGCTAAAAACAGGACAAAACACAAAAAAAGAATAGCCTATTACATGCATATGTATAAAGATTTAAGAATAGACTCTTCTTGAAATTAAAGTTAAAAAAACCCGACAAGAACCTGAAAAGGTGAGGAGCAGAAGAAGGATCCGGAAAACGGTGGCCATTGCTTTATTAAATCTCGGCCACGGCTGTGCAATATGGTTGTTTCACTCTATATATAGAGTGTATGTAACTTTATGCCGCCACACACATATATATATAGTTTTATATATAGTGTGAAAATGTGTAAGCGGTGCGGTTTTTTGTGTCATCTGTTTATGATTTTTTATATAGTTCTCCTGTTGTTAATTTCCACGTAATGGTTTCATGTTTGTTTCAGTCATCAATTCCTTTGCCCTTTTCCATGTCCCAATCGATGAATTTAACTCCACCCAAAATTAGACCCTTAATGGCTTGGTGGACATGATATTTCTGTTGTTCATGTCTTAAATTGTTTGGGTTTCTATGTTGTCCCACACTGGGCCGTATTTTTAAAGAATAATTTGTGTGTGTGAAAGTTGATTATTTTAGAAATTGTGATAATATATATATATATAGGAACAAATTTTGAGCTCACAAGCAAATTTATATTTTTAATTAAAAGAATGTATAAAATTGCTATCTATGTTTATTTACCGAGGGTCAATTAATTCTGAATTCGAGTGGCATTTCACTCTTAACCACAATTCAACCGTTGATTCTTCAACATGAGTCGATTCGGACCTCTGATTAGTTCACCCAAGCTTCATCTTCGTTTCCCTGGCTTCCCATAACTTCACCTAATTAATTGATCTGTGGCATTGTAGGTGTGGTCATACAAATCCAACCCATTTCGGATACTGATAAAGTTGATTCATATAGTGGATGAGAAGTTGGAGCTCAAAATAGGGTTGTTGAAAATTAGTTTGGACAAAAATGAATTTTAAATAATGAGGCCCAAACAGGAGCTTAGCTTCGATTTTAAAAATTGTTTACTAATGATCAAAGTCCTATTCAATTATTTATTTCAATGAATCCATAAGTATTATTTATTTATTCATAATTATTTTTCTATTTGTTATAATTTAAACCGATATATATATATATATATATATATTAAAAGGACAAAAGTGGCAAAACACCACAACTACTATACATCAAAGGGGCATTTAATGGGCACATCACCAGTATGCTAAGTGGTTGAAAGGAAAACTGATTGAATTGTATAATTGCTCACAAATTAAAGTATAGTTGTGTGATTGCTCCGAATTAAAATTCAATAACTTTGATTGCAAGTTAAATTTACCCCAACAATTATTGATTTTCATAGTCGTCAAAAGTTACCCTTTTTTATGCTACACCTTGCATATCTCCACTTCTCCAACTTTTCAATTAGTACTATCACACAAAAATGCTATTCACAAAGGTGAGACATGTTTTTCTTTTTACTTTCATCATTTATCCCCGATGTGCCTCGAGAGTTTATTTCAGTTACTTAGTAAGGCTCCGCTTGTACAGCCTAAGCTAAACCTTGATTTAGAATAGACATATTTTAAACGAATAAGACTAAACAAGATCAAAAGAGAAACAAGTAACATAATTGATCAATTATCATGTCTAGTTTCGAGTAATTTAACATCTCAAACGTACCTGTAAAGATGTAAAGCCTTCGTCCTATCTTAACTTTGTGGTAGGCCAAGATAATGAGCTTTATTCTCATTCCTACGCATTCAGGAGACCCAAAAGAGCCTAAAAACAACACACACTCACCGTATCTTCCTTTTAACGATATCTAGCTTTCTCATATGGATGCTTTCTATATACGTAATTAAAAGGGAAAGCTCTGGGCTTTCTCAAAAGCCAATTGAAAAATTATTGAGATTTTTCACTTTTTAAATTAAAGTTTCGCTTTTCTTTGATTTTGTGTTCGTTCCCATTAATTTTTCTATACATATTGGCACAAAGTCAACTTCCAACATAGAGGCGAGCTAGATTATTCGATTTTCATGTATTATAATCGAACCGCGCCCCTTTGTATACGTCAGGAGTCCATTGTGACCTTTTCACTTTCTCAAAATTTACGTGAAACAAACAATAGTGCTAAATCGTGTTATGACCTTTTATTTTAATTTTTTTTTTTACATAGATAGTGATTATTTATTCCCATTTTTATATTAGTATATCAATTTGTACAAATATTTCAATCACACTTAATGATCATGCACCATCCTATTTGTTTCTGATAATACAAATGAGACCATGAAATTTCATCAACATTTATGTGTATTGGGTATTTGATTATATTAAAGAAATAAACAAAATTTCAATTGATTTTTGATTGATAAAAGCAATACAAAACTCCATTCCTGCACGGACAGAGAATCCACTGGAAAAGTCGAAATAGGAGCAATAGAAGTGAACAAAAAAACCGCCAATCAGCTAAATCAAACCCAAACCGTGATTTTGAAACTGTTGGTTTGAACGGTTTAGGTTTCAACATTTGAAAAACCAAACCATTCAAATGGTTTGGTTTTGGTTTGAGTTCCAACGGTTAAATCGCTTCAAACCAAATCACTTAATTTCAAATTATGTAAAAAAGTGTACTAATTATCAGAACTCAGCAGACAAATTGCAAGTACTAGATTTCTAAGCATGTATTTCAGAGAAAAAGATTGTTTCCAACAGAAATAGTTGATTAATAGCAGTAAGCTTCGACCCAACAAGATTGAGGAAAAAATGTTCATGATAAAATCAGGACGATAAATATTCAAAACTCCCATTCACTAACAAAAATTTACTTGTTTAAGCTCATAAATACTTCCCGAACTAGCTGCGAAGAAACATACATCTTAAAAGATGCGCTGAGGCTTCCCCATTGTACTCTTCAAGTACAAGCATCTGACCTGATTAACCAAAAAAACAACTATTTAGCCACCATAGTCGGTCTCTAGGACAGAATATAAACTTATGGACAACAATAGTTTGAACAAATGATCAGAGTTCAAAATGGCAAAATATTTGTCCGTAAAGGAAATAAAGGGGGAGATACTAACATTCTGCCAATTCTTCTTCAGCAGTGAAACTAGAAAGTTGACACTCATTTGCACATTTTGAAAGATTTGCTTCTCCTCCATACCCAAATTTCCAACAGCAACTCCCATGCAAAGAACCTTCTTCAATTGAAATTTCACTGTGGCCTTCGTTTCATTGACCTTGGATTCAAGAGATTCCTGGTGTGACACAAGGGTGGGGAACTTTCCTGCAATAAAATGTTAATACGTGTTAGTTGAAGATGAGCATTAACACGACTAAGAAACTTATAATCGATTCAATTTTAGAATATTGCAATTATCTTCATAGCCACTGAAAAAAAAGGTTGTGGGTAAAATGACCAAAAATGCATGTCATTATATTATCTACATTTATTCATTTTTTATTTAGTTAATTATTCACGAGGCAAGTCAAAGGAAACAGGGTTGTTTCTAGGTGCTGAATTAAAAAATACTTTGATAAGCTTGCATTAAACTACTCAATAATAACACAACTGAAAGCCTAGCCTGCTTTGGTACCATGTTTGTATGATTTTAAAATAAAAACAAACAACCAATATGCCAATCATGTTAATAACGAATGTGACACAATTCTGTGTATCCTGAAATTTTTCCCTTGTATACAAATTCACTATTTCTATCAGCCGTAATTGATAATGCGTGAGCAGATTAGTTACATTTGTTTACCAGTGCAAAAAACCTTGGATATCTCAGAAAGCATCATTCCAAGATCTTATTTTGGCATAGCCTTTACTTTTCAAATCTCCTAACCAACTATTATCAGATGTTAACTCATCAAACACACTTGCCTGCCTTGTTAAGACCAGGTCCTAATAGACGCGGAATCTGCTTGATAACAGCTTCAGAGGCTAAGAAAGCATGATATTTCTTTGCAAGTTTCTTAACCAACTTCTTGTTTTTGTTCAACTTCTTGAGAGCCTCCACATCCATGGACTCCAATCCTACTTTTTCTGCCTGCAGATACAATTAAAAATAAATAAAATGACATGAAACATGAATATGAGTTTTGAAGACTATCAAGATTATCATCACAACTGAAATGATATAGATATTGAAAATAACATCTCTTGACATTAATACGAATGAAGCTACATATGGCTCGCACAAATATATTTTAAATGTAGAATATACTCTTAGCATGGTACTTAAGTGGACTTGCAGTTAAAATTCGCTGGCTTAGTCAAAACCAAATCTTGACTTCAAAATTTTACCAAAAATTTCAGCTCACAAGTAAAGGTTAAGTTGGCTCTACTCAATGTTTTACCTAGTACACAAATGAAGTTGTTTCATGCATTTTCTCCGCTAGTTCAAATTAAAACTGTATACAATGTATGAGAACAAAACCAACATAAATTAAGAGCGTATGAGAGTAGAGTACAATTGAAATCTTCAGATAGCAATGAAACCAATAATTCTAAAGATCACACTACATAAATGTAGTCAATTCAGGACATACAAGGGGATTCTCCAAACAAATTAAACTTCCCTAACTAACACGATGTCAAGTAGCTTCACTGTATCTCATCATATGTTCTCATCAAACTGTATAGTCACCAGAATCGTAATTCTTATACAGCACATAAAGAAGATTCAGCTTTATTTTATAAACTGAAGAAGAAATCAAGTGTACCTCCTCAACATGCTGAGCATCACCAAGCATGCAAATCTTCATTTTGGGGCGGGGGATGTGAGGCAACTTCACCGAGCCACTGAATCGCTTATCCTTCTGGGGATCATAATTTTTCAGCCCAATTTGAAGCTCAATCGTCTCCGTGAAATTACGTTTTTTCTCGTTAGAATCGGTAACAATTACAGAAATTGCTTCTCTCAGGGCCTCGCTCTGAAGCTTACTGCAAATCAATTACAAACAAAACTAGATCAGGTTACGCATGAACACCAATTACGAAGAAATTCTTAATATTTACAGAAAAAAATTATATCCGTCTTCTCACCTCATTGTTCAATATCTCTATTTCTTCTCAATCCACTTCTGTTCAAGAACAAAATAACCAAATTAAAATGACAAAAATAACACTCCGAAATTACTTTAACAGATATAGACAGAAAACGGGGATATATGGAAACCTAACGAGAAGAATTAGGGTTTGCCAGACGGATTGACGGAGTCGTTTGATGAGGACAAATAGGTTGATATAAACCCTAGCGGGAGAAGGTCTCAGAGTTGGACTGGGCTGTACCTTTTCTGGGCTTAATTTGGAGTGAAATGAAAGTAAAGGAAATTTACACAAATAACACTAAAAATGCGAAAGTGAACTATTTATGTTTTTATTTATTTTTAAATATCTCTTTTAGTTTTAGTAAACCTTTTTTAGAATGAGTCAAGTACCTTTGACATGGTATGACACTGGATAAAAATAACTTTTAGGGTTTGTTTGACCATCATTTTATTAAAAAAATAGATTTTATAATAGTGATTTTTTGAAAAATGTGCGATTAAAAGTTCGATAGAATTTTTGTGTTTACTAAAATTATTTTATTACAAGAATGTATAAATGAAAATGAGTTTGAAGTAAATGACTTTTTATAGAATGAGATTCAATCAGTGATTCTAATTCGACATTTAGCTTGGTAGTCCCGAATCAAATTAATCAAGCCAAGTTATCTAATCTATTAGATAAATTTAACCCTATAAATAGCCTTAAATAGGAAAGAAACGACTACCGATCATTTAACAAGTTTTTGAAAAGTCAAAAGTTACTTCTAAACAAAAAAATTACTTTTGAATAAGTTCAAATAATTTCTAAAAGTATTTTGCCTCGCTAGAAAAGATTTTAAAGAAAACTGACATAATATAATTTTTTCATAAAACTCTTGTACAAAAAACAAAAGTCGAAATCTTGCCAAATAGTCCTTAATACTCCTTTTTTTTTTCACTTTTAGTGCCCTTTTTTTTTATTAATTCGTTATTTCTATTGAGAAAGAGGATAATTTTTATACCCATAGGTCCATACTACTATAATTTTTGTCTAGTTTTCTTGCAAGTTGCAAATATCAGACATTAGTGTTGATAAATGAGGTTGAGAATGTCTACAAACAAAATATTATTAATTTTCAAAAGTATCTAGACCATAACCAAAAGAATATTTCTATTTAATACCCGTCTAGGTAGCAGGTGAACCCATCTTTAAACTAATCGATAAACTCTCTGCCATCAAGGTCCAATTAGGTTAAAATTATTAAGAGATTAAAACCAATGATAAGAAAACCAAGCCAGATCAAGAGTTGAATACGCTACTTCATTCAGTTGGTCTCTGTCCCAAAACTGAAATATCCTCGTAGCGTTTCTGCATTTCAGTTATGCCAAAATATAGTTAGAAATTTACAGGTTCTTGAGCAAAGGTCCATGAATGTTATATCGGACAAATTAACATTTGTACTCAACATTCTAAACAGTACAGAATTAAACCATATGTACAGAAGAATGGTACATCTCACGTGGGACCCACTGAAATAAAACATGAAAAAAAAAACCCACCCACCTGCATTTTTGTGAGTTTATGTGGACCAACAACCCCCGATGAACCATTCTTTTGTAAATGTAGCATAATTCAACAGCACAAGCATGACAAATTGGCAACGCAAGCAAGCGTTTTAGACCATGTAATTCGTGTTTTGACGTGACGTCTCAGACATAATAACTAAATCTATCACCAACACCTAACATATCAAACAATTTGTATTTACGTGTAATATTATTTTATTGAAGTGGATCGTAAGATTGATGGTTAAGCTCCTAGTCACTTAGTAAATTTCGATTGTTTCACTTGATTAGTCAATTTCTTTTCAGACAGAATTGTAAGTTGTAGAACAAAAGAAATTACTGAATGGTTAGCATTGCTGTTGACAAATATATCTTTGGTTAACCATTTGAGGGTTTATTCCAAGTGGGTGAAACTTATGCTTGGAAAGATGTAAACCCAGCAACTGTTTTCTCTAATTTGATGTTTATTATTAATTGATAGAATGAATTTACAGACCCAGAAGTCACTGATTTTCAGGGTTGAGTTTCAGGATGTGCACAGGCTCTCACTGAAGTTTTCTATGCTGCTTCCTTGGAGAAGGTTTTTGAATACTGCCAAATCAATTTCCTATTTTTCCCCCCTCTTTATATTGAAGAATCTTTATTCATTTCCTTTTATTGGTATCAAACAAATCTGATTTTTTGGACTTTTGCATCTTATAGGTTAGTGTTCAGGCTTTTAGCGATGGAGATCCCCAAGGACGCCGTACGCTTGGTACTTGCGGAAGAATAAAGCTAAATGTACAACATTTGTTGACAAAAATGGTTGACAATCATGTGTTGTCAAAATTCTAGCATGTAATGTGGAAAACAGTTTTTAAAATGGATCGATATGATGATACCAATGGGATGTTGTCAACAATGCTGTCACACAATATTGTACATGTAGCATGATTCCTTGCGAAAACCTTTGAATCATACTAAAATTCGTCTTCTTGTTACTTTCTTTGAATGGGGCAAATCATATTATTATCTTCCGAACCCCATGTGATATCAAAAAAAAGGTCGAATTAACCCAAAATCTAGATTGCAAAAACACAAGAAAGCGGCAAATGAACAGAAATCTGAAAACGATTCACACCTCCGTGGGTTGACATCAAAACTTCTTTCGAAAAATTAATCAAATATCAAAAGAAATTGATTATTTCCCATATCCTAATTCAATCGAGTTAATCTACACATAAACATAACTACGAGTGGACATGTATAGACACTAACGTGTTGACCGAGGAAGGCATGGCGGCGACGAAGGTAACGTAGACGGAGCGCATAAGCACTCTGTAAAGCCCGTCCCAAAGACCTCCGTTTCTTCTAGCAGCCGTTTCCATTTCGAATTTTCTCCCTTTATTTTACCAAGGTCAGTTTGACCGGAGGATTGAAATTTGGGTGGAAAGAAAATGAATTTCAGGGAATTGAATTGCCCCTTTTTTAGGAATTGTCGATTAATTGTGTTTGATTAGTATAATTTTTCAAGTGGAAAATATTGAAATTTTGGATCTTTTGGTGTTCGTTTAACTTTGTTTTACATGTAAATTATCCATTAAGGTGATATAATTTGTTACAATTGAGGATAGAATTTGTTTCCATTATAAAATAAATAAAAAAAAGCCAAAACCATGGAATTGGAACCGTGTGAGGCAAAAGATGGAAAATGAATTGCCAAGAAAATTTTTCCAATTAAACATGACTTTTGATAAAAAAAAATGGAATTTTTTTTCCAAGTTCCATGAAAAAATTGTGAAATCAAACATGACCTAAATTCTCTTTGAATCTTTTGTAGTTGCTGGAAGAAATCGAGATTATGATTGATTGATTCTGCTGTATGTCAGTGAACCGGACCGGATGGTTGAGGTTTGTTAAAGTATGTATGGATCAAAAAGTGTGAAGAGGTCTTTGATGCAAAGAATTATTTATTTCATTAGCCCATGTTTGATGAATATTATTTAGGAAAAATAATGTTTTGAATAGTAATTTTTAAGAGAATGTGTAGTTAAAAAGTAGAAAATAATTTAATTTTTACATACATAATATTTTAATGTGTAAATGTGTGGTTGAAAATGAGTACGTAGAAAAAGAAATTTTCAAATAATAGTTGTCAAACATGGGCTAAATCAATTTAAGTAAACTTTTTAAGCATAGCCAAACATCAAACAAATAATTTCGTTTACTCTAGCATGACTTTTACATGAAATAATCTAACAACGTTTTAAATTCATACAAATATTCTTCTATTTTATTTATTGACAACACAAAAAACGAGAAAATGATGCATCATCACGTTCTTTAAATCCCTTTAAAAATTAGAATACTGTATGTACACGACATCTTATTTGACATTCTCTCTTATGTAGAGAAAATATGTACAGTGATGTGATAGATGAGTTTAAAATCAAGAGTGCAGATGTTGACATTCGAAATAGTGTGAAAAAAGTGTAAATGCAGCAAGGTTGCAAGGATTATTGATAACAACAACAATTTCATTTACAATCGCAAAGTTTTCTTGATCATTTAATGTCACGCTTATATCCACACTGTAGTAAACAAACTATTTACAAGATCATCAATTGGATGAAAAGAATGAAGCAAGCAACAAAGGACTGGATAGTATAAAATAGTACAAAAAATGACAAACAAAATACAATTCTATCTAATACTGTATAACAAAGGTGCACTAGCTATCCAATTTAGGGCTGTAGAGTGGAGGATCTTCTCCAAGCAAAAGAGACCTCAAAATGGCTTCACAAACTGCACCATCATAGACCAGTAAATGCCCTCCATCAGGAACTTCATGATACCTTATCCAAGGTAACTTTTTGGAGACGTGTCTTTGTAATTGAACTGGCACAACTTTGTCTTCGTAACCTTGCCAGATGTGAACGCAGCTTTCCTTTTGAGGGTATGGATCAGGCAGATCCATCGGATCAAAATCCCACTTTCCAAAAGCCACCATAAAGTCCCTCCGTAGGGAGTCGAACACGCTTCGTTTCCTTAGCCTTTTCTGTTAAGAGGAAATGAGCGTTGAAAGCAAAATATGAATTATAAATGTGTCCATCTCTAATAGTTCAATCTCTTAGATAAGGTAGTTCAACATAATAGAGGTCCTAAGTTCAAGTCTCGCTGCCACCCATTTGCGAGAATTATGCACTTTTCGAACCTATAATGAAAACATGTATCTGGTCGGGATGTCAGTGAGCATGTCAAAGACTATAATCTAAATAAATAAATGTGTGTTGCGCTTTCAAGTCTCTCCGTATCCGTTTATTAAAATTGGGCACATAACCTAGTACTTGTGCAGAGTTTATACTTATCAACAGAATCAGCAACCTTGTATAACGTAACACTAGCAGAGTTCCTATTTATGGACAGAATAGGCATGGTAAAATGAAAAATAATTACCTGAGTAAACAATTGGTAGCCTGGCGTTCTCTTCAATACCTCTAGGTCTTTGGCACTGTAAAATGCAGGGTTTTGTTCAAGGGCAGTAGATGATGGAAACAATTTCTGAGTCAGCCACCAGTGTAATAATCCGGGAATATAGCGTGCAACACGGAACATCCAGATCGAAAGGCCCTTCCTATAATCATCCTTTACCAAATCATTAGGTAGAGAGGACCATTTATAATTTACATACGAACCTACAAGAGCAATGCCTTCTAGCCTGTCATCAATGCAGATCATTAAAAAAAATAATCAGTGTGTTCTATGCCTTACTACTTGAACTTGGGGTCCATCTCAAAAGGTTAATCTAGGTGGAGTAGTTCAATCTCCTTATAAATTGAAGACCATCCTCGTGTCTAGCCGATGTGGGACTTTTCTTCACACGTGTTCAACAATCATCTCTCATACAAAGAAGCACATTATCATTACACATGATCATCAAGCCTCCCCTCAAGCAATGACATCTTTTGTCCATCTTTTTCAAACAGGCAGATCATACAATTCATCGAGTTGAACTCTCGCCATCATTTGGAATTTTTGCACAAGTTCAGAGATTCATCTTGCGCATGTGTATGACTAATTCAAGGGTATTGCTCTGATACCACTTGTGATGCGCACATAAAAGTCCCATGTCGACTAAACATGGAAATGGTCTTGGGTTTATAAGGGGATTGGACTACTCTACATAATAGGTTAACCTTTTTAGATGGAACCCAAGTCTTTGCATAACTAAATCCGAGTAGTAAGAATGGACAAAGAACCTGTTTGGTATGCGTCTAAGACAACTCCAGGTAGGGTAACATCCTAGTGAAACTCCGATTACATAGACTTTGGGTCCTAATTGTAACTTATCAACTAGTTCCTCAATATCAGATGCCTCACTTTTTAATGATCTCTTCGGATTTGGATCACTTTCCCCATATCCAGCTCTATCATACAGCACAATATATATTCTCAACTCCTCCAGTAGTTCCTGTAGACTAAAACAAAATTAAGCCACTGCATATGATTGTGAAGAATTTACAGCAGTTTAGTTTGATCTTTATACTGGAACTAGAATGCAGTAAAGAAAGATTATTCGAAAAGAATTGAGTTTCTTTGAACACAGCAACGAGAAAACCACGTTTTATTTCTCAAAAAATTTGAAGCCTGCTACATTTTAGGACACAAAGGCGGTAAGAATCATTATCTAGGATCCTGAGATTCTGTTTAAATCACAAACTATGGAAACATCTGCAACAATTAGACGGTAAACGAGCTACTTTTGTACTATGATATATACAAGGCAGTCATCAAATATTTTTAGTTCTTGCTTTCCATTCTTTTCTACTGATGTTAAACTTGACAATGCTTGCTAAACTGCAAACCTAGTTAAAGCCAACCACTTCATCAAAAAGCTGTAGTTGTTAGAGTTTTGAGCACGCTCCTTCACAAGCAACTCAGACATGGAATTTTCGTAAATGGGTTAGATTGTACGGTTCAACACAGTATTGGAATAGACAAAGATCTTGGCTTCAAATCTCACAGCTGCTAAGGTATGAAATTCTACGTGCGAGACACACAACGAAAAAACTATTGAACCACCTAATCGAAAAAAAGGTTTTAAATATGGGTCAATCTATTCAAGGTCCTTCACGTGCCCATAAAATTTATTTTTTCATCAAAGGCCTGACATTTTATAGTCAAACATTTATACGAGCTAATTCGACAAAGCTGAATTAAACCTATGTGGAAACGCGTGGTGAAGATTAAATATATATCAATTAGTTCCTAAGTTCTCTATCAGCTTTCAAAACAAGGGGGGTTCAAGTTCAGCTGTCACAAACTGTCAAAATGAATGCTTGATCTAACAAAGATTCATCTCAAAATCAAATACATAAAGGGTTTTTTTAAAAAGGGAGATAAAATTGTGTACCTGGGATACCTCGAAATTCATCTCTTTAGAACTACCAAATCCATGAACAATGATAACCCTAAAATTGGACTTGCTCGTGGGGACTCCTCTTTCCCTGTAAGCCAAAAATCTTCCATCGCTGAGTCTGATTCTGGGTGAATTGCTACTGCAATCAGTAGGAAGGGTAGGCTGTGTAGGCTGCTTTGCTAATCCCAGACAACCCAAGAATTTCCTGAAAACCATTTCTGTTAAAACGAAAAAGAATTAGAAAAAAAATCTTCATTTCTCGGTGTTAAAATTAATTATGAGTAAATTTAAAGATGGGTTCGATTTGGGCTTAACATACAGAGTTTGTGTCAAAAGAATTGAGGATTTTTTCCCCCAAATTTAGAGACTTCAATGATGAATTATTGAACTATGCGAAGATGAGGAATTTGGTGCGAAGGCATTTCTTTCTCCATCTCTCTTTTGACTTTACATAAATGCCAGGTGATTGCTTGCAAAGGAGAATTTATCAGGTGCATGCTTGAGAAACTTTCTGAAAAATTAGCAGTTGAAGTTGATAATTATAATATGAGCACGTTTCCCCCAAAAGAATGATTTTTTTTTTTTTTTTGGATGTGATGGAGAATATGTGATTGAAAAAGAAGGAAATGTTATTGATATGATAGAAAATATTGTTTTTATTGAAGAATGTGCGGTTGAAAATTAATTGAAGAATAATAATTAAAAAAATAATGTGACTCAAACAGGAGATTAACAATTTTTCTTACATCGTTTTACTTATATATTTCATCAATTTTTTATTATAAACTTCGTCATATAAACTCGAAGAGATAAATTTGACAGGTGATGCAAGAAATATATGTAATTTTTGTTTCATTTATTTTTGAATTCACAATTTTTATCCTGGAATATTGTTTGTTGCGATTATTTTTTAAAAGAAATACTCGAAGATCAGTTGACTCAACGTTTTTTACTTTTCTAAAGTCTACAACATGTACACGATATTCGTACAAAATTTCGGTGAAATGCAAAATTGAGCAAGTGGAAACTAAACCAACTAGTATTTTCCAATTTTCAAAAGAAGGTAGGAACTAAGCACTTATTTATAAAAACGTTTTAGATTTAAGTCTTGTCATGTGTCATTTACAAAAACTATTTATGTGACTTTTGATATAAGCTTCGTCTTTACTCGATGACTACAAGCAAAGTAACCTTTAAAAAATTAACTTTTTGTATTAAAATTCTAGAAAAATATTTTAAAGTAAAGCCAAATATGTTTGCATAATTTACTTTTGAAAAATAAAATAATTTCCCATTTATGACTGCAAAGCTAAACAATATTCGGAGTATAGTATACTATTTCACAAGTTGATGTTTACAAGCAAATTAATTTAATTTATTTATATGTTACTTGCTATACTAAGGCACTCTTTATGGTAATGTTTATCGTAAATGTTCCTTGCTTAAACGTATATTCCTATTGTATTAAACAAATACTTGGGAATATTGGAATAATTGGGTTTGATTATACTTCTGACTTTTAGAATATTCTATCGAGCCATTTCATGTGCCATGTGATTAAGACTTCTAAAATATTCCATTGAGCTATTTCATGTGCCATGTAATTAAACATTATTCTCCATACATGCATATATTAGAAATTTTTTTTGCTAAGGATCCCCTACCTACTAGTGACGTAGCAATTGAATCCTTAACCTTTTGCTCGTGTAGCAAGTCCCTAGTAGATGGATTCCATCCATTTAGATGTCAAAGAGGTCATGTGGCTCTTAGCAGACTTATTTCGAGAAATAGTCATTTTTTCTCTTTTTGCCAAAATGAGATTGGGCACCCGTCAAAAGTTTTATGAAGGTTTGACTCTACACTTTACAAGATTAAAATCCTTTTATTTACCTCTCGGTACAAGAGTTGTGTACAGTGGCGGACCCAGCACCCGGCGAGGGGACGCGGCCGCTCGTGCTGGATTCGCCGGAGTCCTTGATAGAATCAATACCGCCGGGTAATCAAAAAGCCTATCAGTTGCAGAGCCGGAAGAAGAATGGAAGAAGAAGATGAAATTTTTGAATTTGGGCTCTTTTTTTTTTTATTGTTTCGGCCCTTTTGTTTTGAGCTGAAGAGAGTTGGGCCCTTTTTAAAATATTTGGCCCAATAATTGGCAAATCCATGGTCCATGGGATGGATAATACCCATTACTTGACAACTTACTGTTAGCAATTACCAACCCTTCACTCTTTTAGACTTCGCCACTTAGGTCGGTTCTCTGCTTCTCCTTCTGAGTTATCCCTGCTCTGCTGCCGGCGATGTTGGATGATTCATTACGCTACTTCTGTCCATTAATGGTATTCCTTTCACGCCTTTTTCCGTGTTCATCCATCTGTAAATCATAAAAGAATTGTTTGTGCAATTTAGTCGAATTAATTTGATTACGTATAGTTTGTAGAAACTTCATGATTCTACCATTTTTTGCTTTTGTTATAATTCATGGATTTACCTTTTCCATATTGTTTTGATTAACGACTTATATGAAGTTAGTGACTAAAGATTT